>JACXGJ010001304.1:0-87939 GCA_016801105.1 Esox niger | reverse complement strand
TGGTTGTGACACACATGTCTATATAATACAGAGGATCATTAGATATTCTGAATAGGGGTATCTGTCCTTTGTTCCTTAGGAAATGTATGTGAGGGGGATCTTGAATTTGCCTAGGAGCATCATTGACTGGTATTGGCAGATTATTGGGTTACTCATTAATATGCACATCTGTATAACTCTTTAGGGCATCTATTGTCTCTCCGGATGCTGTAAGCCCTAACAGAGTTGAAGAGGTTACCCATGTGGAGAAGGACAGCCTGCCCTTTGTGTGAGGCCTAGGTTGTAATAGAACAAAGGGAATGTATTCCATAGAGTTAGCACAGATGCGAAGCATTATACCACACCCCTTTAACTGTTATAAATACTGACCGTTGTTGAATTTACTGGAGAGGCTCCTCGGGTGATTATTCTGTAAGCGTTTGACGCGTCTCTCTACTTGCAAATAAACTGCTAATTGTGCCAAGATAATTGTGTCTGTCTTACTCCTTTAAGAGTGTCTATCGATGAAATTTCCATCACAGATGGCAGTACATTGTGACATTAACAATAAAAATGTCACAAAGGTGTGCAGTACACATTTCATCACAAGTGAATTTGCTGAGAAGAATGTGGGGGTACCTAAAAAAAGTTTTCTACCGTCTTCACATTAATAGTCATATTTAAAAGACACCTGGTGTTTGGGAAAGTCAACTGAAACCCCCTGCCCCTACAGAGTAAGACGAACGAGGAGAGAAATGTTCACTAACAATGATGGACAGTGCAGTTTCTGATCCAATCTAGATGCATGATTACTGTGCAGGCCCTGATCCAGCAGCCCTGGATATGGCCTTAATAATAGTGAACAAGGAGCAAGCCAAAGATATTCAGGAGGTTTGGACAATGGTGGAAAACCAGACAACACAACACCACTTTTGAGTACAATGGTTCTGACAAAGACAAGGTACAGTAATTGTTTACCATCCAGCAATCCCAAAGTCCTCCTGTATCTCCTAATGTGTTATTCAAAACTGGGACACCAAATCTTACCAAAAGTAAGCCTGTTGAATGAATATTGTCTTAGCATTAGATATACCCTGCAGTGTTGAACCTGTTTAAAAAAAAACTGAATTGAAGTGAAAGGATAAATAAATAATAAATATCTAAAAGAATCAGGATATTAAGACCAATACAGGCTGCAACATTAGCTCAGTCGAGTCGAGTGCTCCATGATACCTATAGAAGATGGGCAATCATACTAATGAGTGAAGTTCAAGCAAGCAAGAAGTCAGCTCCATATCATCCAGAGCTATTTGGTCTTACTTTTATAGACAGACTGGGAGCAAATATTCCCGGTCTGTTTCCTTCTGTAGAATTGCAACCTACAACTTCATGGTGGCGTTCTGGGCCATGATTGATGTCAGCAGTGACCAAATTAAAGACACCAGGGGCAAACACGTCCGAGATAAGTGTTCCTTGAAAAAAAGCAGTAAGTTACCACTCCTTTGAAAACTGTACTTTAGATGGAATATTTATCATGTTTTATCACATTAAAGTCTATACTTCTTCACTTTGTGTTATGTGGGGGATTTTTCTATAAAATGCAGAAATAACTTTATACTCATGAAAATATTAATGTGCAATGTATAATCATGTAGTTTTATTATAAACATATTAATGTGGAATCCACACTCACAGTAAATTACTTCTGGGATAGGACAAATTACAGATACAGACAAAAGGATGTTCATCATAATATATGTGTCTTATGCTGAGAGATAGTCATGAGCAGTCAATTACATTGAGCCCAGAGAGGGGCATTTCTAAAGTTTACTGCCTTTGTATCCACTGTTGGGGTGTCCAGAGTGTGGCCCATGAGCTGGTTAAAAAGCGTACTCTGTGATAAGAGATGACCTGAGTGTGGCCCATGAGCTTAACGTAACACTTACTTTGTGGACAATGATGGACATGACCCAAGTATGAAGCATAAGGAGGATGTGAATTACTGTCGCAAATTACGAGCATTCAGGGAGGTAGAAGATAAGAAGCGCACCCCACTCAGGGGGGTTGCCAACCACACAAATTCAGATGGCGTAATGTGTGAAAGTTCTGTATAAAAGCCATGGTCAGGACTCAGAACATTGAGGGTGTATCTGCAGAAGGACCTGGTTTTAATGTCTGTCATTATTGTATGACTTTCATTAAAGTTTATTGGATTCACAAAGTCCTGAGTTGAAGTGCATTTGTTTTTAGTAAAAAGTGGTTGATTTTCCACGACAGTTATGGACCTAAGCCAATGCAAGGAGAATATATCTTACTAAACGATTTTCTTTGTTTTGCCGCTGACGCCAATCAATGAGTTTTTCTTGTACATGACTCAAGCAGAGTCTGAAACAGAAGGATTTGGCCCATCCTCTAACCCCCTGGAGACTAAGCAATTGTTTTTAGTTTTCATCCCTTTACATTTGGGTTTATAAACAATCGGTAATGTGCATAGATCATCATTTATGTGGTATTAATAGATTCACAATAACCTCAGCTCACATAAGTGTGCATGTTTATTAAGCGCATATTTATTTGAAAAATGCATAGTAAAAAAATGTTTACGTGAAATTAGTTTTTTTTCTATTTATTATTGAATCTGGAAACATTTTTCAATTACAAATATCTTTTGCAAGCCCTTTTCTTTCACAACTATGCATTGTAATAAAATAAATGTGAACAGAACAATTAAATATATCACCTTTTTTGACACCCATTATGATTTTTCACACAACGAAATGGACGTTTTTCAATTTCAAATATACTTCTCAAACCTGCCTATTCTGATAAAGCGCTTCTTCATCTGTTGCATTTCGCTCTGTGTCACTTTCTAAAATGTTTTACTAAAGATTATTGTGTGGTAAGTGTTTTATGATTTGCCATTTTATACTGCTAATTATAATACTTATAAAGCTGTTGAAAACACACTCGTCCTTTCTGTCTGTGTGAACCGTTAGCCTGTTGTTAGCATTCCTCCTTTGTGTTCTGGCCACTCTTGCAAACTCACATTGCAAACTCACATTGTTTCTACCCCACACATGGCTGGAGTCCTTTCAATAGAGAGAGCAAGACTGAGAAGTTCCGATCTGCACACGATTTTTAGCAATTGCAGGTGAATTAGAAGGTTTCTGGCCAAGTTCTTGCCGATAAGAAGGCCTGGAAACTCTGGTAGTTCCAGGGAGTACGCATGGGAGTGAAGTGGAGATCACTAATGTGGATGGGGGTCATATAAAAATTCACTTTCCCCATATTCTTTTTTTATCCTCTAATATCTATGTCCACACATTCAGACAAACGTAGCACAGCCCCCACCCGAACCCTACATTATGTCACACCTAATTGACCTAAAATCCGGAACCACAAGATTCAAACTGGGCTTTATCCACGTTTCTTGTACACACACAACATCCAGCACCACATCCAAAATTGTTAGGGGAAGAGGATGGGGACCCCAATTGACAGAGATTATAGGCTAAAAGGAGAATATGGGGATAGTGAATTTCTATAACCCATGTGAACAGCTTGTTTTAGGGATGTTGGAAGAGGTTGATAGGAGATGCAATATTGAACGGGTGATGTGTTGTGGGGATTTCAGTGCACAACGAGGTGTGGACGGATGGTAATGGAAGGACAGCGGAGGACTTTCTGCGGTGTTGCGGCCTGGTGTTCCTGAATGATGGGATGAGTACCAGAAATATGGTGAGGGGATTAGAATCGTGTCTGGATTTGATGTTGGTCTCTGCTGCGTTGGCAGGGAGGTGTGTCATGAAACTACTGTAGGTAGTGGTCATTGGACCGGTGTTCCGGGTGAAGGTGGGGGCAGACCTCTCCATGGAGTTTGAGGTCGTTAATGGTACACCGCAGAGGAGTGTGGTCAGCCCAGTGTTGTTTGCCCTGATGATCGATGACATGTTTGGGGCAGTGGGGCCAGGCATGGGGGTGGCGTTTTTTTGTGGATGATGGGGCAATGCGGAAAAAAGGAAGAAATGTGGACTGGGTGAAAATGTAGGAAGCAGTTACAGGGGTCGAAGTGTGGTTGTTAACATGGAGGTGCAGACTATCAGTGGCCATGTCAGGTTTTATGATGTATTCTAGGAGAAAGGTTGAAGGGGTGAGATTGTATCTTTATGGACAAGAATTGCTGCGGGTGTCAGACTTCATGTACCTTGGCCTGTGGTTTAATGAGAAGATGGCTTGGAGGTGTCACATGCAGTATTTTGCTGTGAGATGTAGGAAGGCACTGAACCTTATGCGGGCTGTCCTAGGTTATGATTAGGGAGTGGATTTACTTACTTTGGTGTGTATGTATGTATCAAAGGCTGATTAGGACTGTTATGGATTATGTGTGTTTTGTGTATGTTTATGCAGTTCAGTCAGTATTGCAATGTTTAGATGTGATTCGGGTGACCGCTTTGAGGTTGGTTGTTGGGGCGTTTAGGATGACGCCGGTGGTGGCCTTGCAAGTGGAAGTAGGGGAAATGCAGCTGGAGCTGAAGCGGGATGAACTGGCAATGGTATACTGGATGGGATTGAAGGGGAGTGTGAAGGATCATCCCGCAGTCAGGGCTGTGGATAATTGCTGGGAGAGGGGAGTAAGTTGGAGGTATATGGGTTGGTAATTACGAGGTTTGTGGAGGAGTATGGGCTGAGTGATAGGGAAATGGGACCTACAATACGGTCGCGTTGGGTGATGTTCCACATTGGTTGTTTCCTAAGCCGTGGGTGGATGTCAGTTTGTTGGAAGGGAGGAAGAAGTGGGACGAGGGACCAATGGGTCGATTTGTGGAAAGGTATGTTGGTGAGGGGTACTGCACATTTGTCCTGATGTTTACGGATGGTTCAAAGGATCCGGATAGTGGAACGGTCAGTGCGGGAATGTGTGTGCCTGAATTCAATGTACAGGTGGTCCAGAGGCTAACAGACCAGGTGTCGGTGTATTCCGGGGAGATGGTAGCAATGATTCTGGGATTGAGGTGTGTGAAGGAGGTGTGACCGTTGAGAGTGCTGGTGTGTTCTGACTCAGTGGTGTTAAGTAGCTTACAGTCTGGAAGGTCAGATAGAGGTGAGTTGTTGGTGGATACGATGGTATTGTTGCTGGGGTTGGAGAGGATAGGTGTGGTAGTTCGGTTCTGCTGTGTGCCAGCTCATTTTGGTGTCAAGGACAACAAAATGGCTGATAGGCTGGCTAGGAGTGCGTGTAGGAAGGAAGGGGTGGGTGTCCAGGTGCCATTAGGGAGGGGTGAAATTAAGATATTGGTAAAAATGGTGGGTTATGAATGTTAGCAGTGGAAGTGGGATGGTAGCAGGTAGGGCATAGGGTATTATGGGGTACAGCGATCGGTGAGGGTAGAGTTGAGGAATATATATTAAAAATAGATTTCATGCACATGCCTACTGTACATATGATAAAGAAATAACAAAGACAAATAGTATATAAATACAAATAATGCAAATCAATTTTTTACACTCGCTAACAAATACCCCACAGTGCTCAAGAGTGCTCAAAAATCGTTCAGTAGTGCCCCTGAATTTGCATTAAAACACAGTATACAAGTCTGACACCCTAACTACATTTATTGCACAATTAAATGTACATGTCATTATGCTCAAATTATGAAACTTTCAGACTTAGAATCAAATTAACCATACAAGCCCCTTGGTTCATTCTAGGGAAACAGCATATGCTAACAAACATTTATGTTATACTCAGTGGTTGACTTAGGCCAGAACAGCATTCCAGTCCCTCTAATTTTAGGCAAACAGCATTCCGGTTCTTTTTTTGGGCATGCCTTATTAACACATACAATTTCATGAACAGTCTAATGTGCAATTTGTCCACTCTTGCACTTAATTTATACCAAGGCATTGGTTATACTAGCCTATTTCATTACATGCATAATATTAAATTCATAAAGAGATGACATGGCTGCATACATTTATCTTTTTTGCATTTATCCTGATCTTCTCTTTCGTAAACTTGGCACCCGATGGCTTAAACCATATCTTATCAATTTGTGTTAATTTGGCAATCAAACTTCAGTACATTGCCCCATCCCCCAGCACTGTCAACCAAGAGTCAAGACTAATCCAATTCACCTTGGTAATTTACTAATTGCTTTAGAACTGTATACAATTAGAGGTGCGCTATTTGATAGATTCCCCCGCTCCCCCTACCTCAGACTTCCAGTGGTGGGACCTTCCCATGTCGTACTTCTGAGTGGGAGACAGATCTTTTGATAACATTTACAAATGAGTGACATATAACCGATCGCGCAAATGTCACCATTATGAATTTTAGGCACAGCCGCTTTGTACCGCTGCTGGCAAGATGCTGCCCATGTCGCCTTTAGCTAAATTCACCGCTGAGATGGACAAAACTAAATCAGAGGAAACTGAGTCCACCCATTATGTAGCTTGTCCTTTTGAAGTGTCTTTTAGCCTAGGGACAGGCATGTTTTGCCAATCATGCTGTTAAAAAGCATCCAGACTATTCAGTAAAACTCAATTATAGCTTCCAGACTAATTATTTAAGTAGGGAAAATTTCAATTGCAATATATCTAAAGTCTCAATCCACACTTTGAGCTCATGTGTTGGGAAATGTGTTGCTAGAGCAAATATTACTAATAAGTTAGCTAAACTAAGCCACTAATCCCTTGGGTTCTAATTATTTGGTCACACAAATGCTAACTTTCTTTGTCATTCATCACCATGGGTAAAACAATAGAGCTTTCCTTAAGATAACACACAAAGATTGAACAGGCTTCAGGTGAGAGAAAGTTCTGAATAATAATATAAAACTAGAATTACCTGTTCTATTTAAAAAAAGCTATTAATCAGTAGTAAAATGCAGGTTCACAAAACAGGCCATGGAGGAAGGTCAGCCTCGCCGAAGGCGAATGGCTGGAAGGCCCGCCTCGCAGAAGGCTATTGGCTAGAATGGGTTTGCTAGAAAATAATTGGCTGGAAAGTAGCGCTCCAAAAATTTTACACTGACATTGCACTGGTGCAAATCTGTCTGTTCTGTGCAGAATGACTAAGTAAACTTGAAAAAAACAAAGACAGGCTAGGGTTAAACTGGTAGATAACAATCTCAGATTCAGAACGGACTTAGTACATTGTATGCTACAAGCAATACCTTACACGGATGGGGTACAGACCTTAAACTTACAGTTTATAGTTGACTTGTAATAAAATAACAAAAAATTAACAAATGTGATACTTTTTTTTTTTTTTACACTGGAACAAAACAAAACATTGACTAACAAGATACACTAGGGAAGGAGGAACTTAAATTGTGATCAGGAACACAGGTGAGGCAATAACAACAAACAGGTATCCGTGTCCCAAATGAGGGAGAGAAGACATTGGATTTCACTGGCACAGGCCACAGGATGTGACAGAGTCCTTTTCCAAAGGTGCAGCTCCAACCTTGAAATCTATAATCCAATTATTTGTGAGTTCCTCCAAACAGTCAGGATATCATATGGAAAATGGGTTATTAAACAGATTCACAATCTGGTGAAATGTATCTAGGTACTCTTTGCAGTTTCTCCTGCAAATCTTTTCTCAAATGACCTGAACTGCAAACAATCTTTTTTTTACAGCCTTCCGATATAGTACATGCAGATTCTCTTTGAATGAACATTTAGCCAGGTCAAATTGTTGAGACTACAAAGGAAAGAGAGGGCTGGTACTCAGATGGCTGAAGTTTCTTACCACTGAGTTAGTTGTAAGCAAGAAATTCAGAAAGGAGGGATCAAACAACCTCACTGTGTCCTGCTTTAGTGCAATGCTGTCCATAAGTAATGAGACTGTAAAGTCAAAATTGCAGTTTTTGCTGTACACTCACTGCTTATGAAAATGCAAATAAAATATGATTGAGGCAAAAGTACAGACAGTCACCTTGTTTTCTGACCATTGTAACATTGCTGTTCAACTTAAGTGTAGTCTTTTAATTACAATGTATACAATTTTATATATTTTCTTCTTCAATCTATTGCGGTCACTTGTGAAGGAGACTAAAGAGTAAAAGTGTTCTTAGAAAGCATAATATTTGTTGCAAGGCATACTTGTGGTATACAGTTTCTTATTCCAAAGTACAATAAAATCATTTATCCTTTTCTAATTATATTCCAGTCATTTAGTAAGGTCATTCATTATGTGTTTCGGCTCTGCTCACTTGTACAGGATGTGCCTACAACAGATAGCTATAGTTTGGCTAAACTTTAGGGCTGTAAACATCTTGTTATCTTTCTAAGCCAAAGTTTGCATAGAAGCTGGTGAGACATGTTGACTATCCATGCAAAATGAGGGGGACACTGTGGGCTGCACTGAATGTATATGAGCTCAGCCTTCAACAGAGAGTTTTTGACCTGACTCTGCTGAGTGCTGTTAACTGCTCCAGGTCTTAAATAAAGATTTACTTGTGAAAAGAATCTACAATCTCTGTGCCTTTCCCATTTTGTGATTTCTATGACAGACTCAGAGTATTTATTTACAAACGATAACTAGATGTGAGCAGCTTTTGAATTTCGGGTGATAAGCACATTGTTCACAATCTTCTGCTCTATAAACTGTCCAATGTTGAGTTTATGGAGCATGTTTTGGTTCAAAACTTTTTTGTTTTGGTTCTGCAAAGCTGTCTTTCATTACACTGAATGATCAATACATTGCATTCATTCATGTCCACACATAAGTTCTAAACAAGTCTCCTCTAAGGCTCCCTGCAGCTTTTTTATTTTTCTGTGCAAGTGATACAAAAGAGTTGATGGTCAGAATACTGAACCGGAGGGCTGCATATCCTACCAGGGATCCTGCTTCTGTAGAGGTTCTTGCTGGCAGCTATTCAAACAAACAATTACATGAATAAATGAATCCCTCAAGTTGTTTGAGCATTGGCTCTGTGTTTGTTTTAGTTCTATTAATCATTACATTCAATAATCAATTCATTGTAATCATTCCTTCAACACATCATTATTAACAACATATGTATTTTTAACACTGTATGTAGCTTAATCTTTTTCTCTGTGGTGGTCATAACACATTGCCGGAGGACCACTTATTACTCCGGCCAGTGATCCTGCTGTATAACTCTTCATTGTTACTCACCATTTTTTTATGGCTTACAGTAAGCCTTGTCACATCTTGTCACATCTCACAAGAAGAATTGTAATCCTAATCCTTAATAAAATAAAGTAATACATTTTTTTTTTTACAGAAATCCAACCAACCCTTGACCAATGCCCAAGATCCAACACATGGGTGAACCAAAAATCAAAACCCCAAAATGTCTGTTTGTAATATGCAATAAAATGTAGTATTTTTTTATTAGATGCATATAGTACAGTACATACAGGAATTACATGTTCACTCATGGGCAACCAGATAGTAGTACCTGAAAGCCACCCCTGTGATGCCATACATTCTAAGCTGACCCTATCGATTTCATTACAAAGAATGCTGCTCAATCAATCCAGCATGAATGGAAATGCAACTGATGGTTTGTGAAATCTAAGCAACAGAATATTTAGGGGTTTTCACACAAAGTAACTGGCTGGGTCAAATGTACTAAAAACACAAACAGGGCTCTTTCTAACTCTGCATTTCTTCAGTTTGTTTCAGGCAATTTTTGTTTGAATTGACAGGAAGATGCAAAATAGTGCAGATACCGTTTTGTGCAACTGTAGGCGAATCAGAACAGTGGGTGCACAGAAATGGCAGAAATACTCAGTGTTCTGTATGCACAAAACTGGCAAACACAGCTGTATGCAGTGAGCCCACGCCGGGCTCAACAACTGCTAACTTTAGGGAGGGACTTATTCTATGGAAGTATGAGAAAGTATGTCTGTTTAGGTGTATTTTAATTTTAAAGGACACAACAGAGAGTAATGTTGCTTTGCAAAAGTATGTAACTTTCTATACGTCCTTGGAAACTCCACAAAGGAATGTGGTTGAACGCCAACTCCACAAAGGAATGTGGTTGAACGCCAACTCCACCAAGGAATGTGGTTGAACATCAATGCCACACATCCCCCATACATTCCAACGTTTGGGATTAGGAATAGGGAGGTTGTGACATACATTGCCCTTATACGATTGGATAGCAGCTAGAAAGTGGAGGGAATGTTTTCTTGTATATATAGGCTGTTTAGGACAAAGACATTTGGAAAAGCACAAAGAAGACCAAGCGAGATGGAAAGAAGGCTGAACATCTAAGACAGACATGTACTATATTTTGTGAATAAACAACAAGGAACGCTTCTCCCCCTGCCTTGGGTCCTTTATTATTCTGCCAAAGAGCCAGAAGCCAACAGAAGTTTTGAATACCATTTTGGTTTCTAAAACAAATACTCAAGCACAGCCCAGACAAAACATCTTGAAAGATTATGTTAGCAGAAGAAGTTTGAAGTAGAAATGTACTCATTGGTAAAATTTCACTCTTCATGTTAATAGAGCAATCTGTGTGTAAACAAATGAACATGAGTTAGATGGGGTATGTGAGTTGCAGCAATTGTTAGAATTCAGGGCCCAAGCTAAATAAAGAAGAAATTTGCACTGATTTCATCACGGGACAGCAATGTAAATGTGATATTGTATCAATGGCAACACAAAGGTTATGTGGGAACATACAGGGGGGAGAACAAGTATTTGATTGCTGATTTTGCAGGTTTTCCTACTTACTTACAAAGCATGTAGAGGTCTGTAATTTTGATCATAGGTACACTTCAACTGTGAGAGACGGAATCTAAAACAGAAATCTAGAAAATCACATTGTATGATTTTTAAATAATGAATTTGCATTTTATTGCATGACATAAGTATTTAAAACATCAGAAAACCAGAACTTAATATTTGGTAGAGAAACCTTTGTTTGCAATTACAGAGATCATACGTTTCCTGTAGTTCTTGACCAGGTTTGGACACACTGCAGCAGGGATTTTGCCCCATTCCTCCATCCAGATCCTTTAGGTTTCGGGCAGTCGCTGGGCAATACGGACTTTCAGCTCCCTCCAAAGATTTTCTATTGGGTTCAGGTCTGGAACCTGGCTAGGCCACTCCAGGACTTGAGATGCTTCTTACGGAGCCACTCCTTAGTTGCCTTGGCTGTGTGTTTCAGGTCGTTGTCATGCTGGAAGACCCAGCCACGACCCATCTTCAGTGATCTTACTGAGAGAAGGAGGTTGTTGGCCAAAATCTCGCAATACATGGCCCCATCCATCCTCCCCTCAATACGGTGCAGTCGTCCTGTCCCCTTTGCAGAAAAGCATCCCCAAGAATGATGTTTCCACCTCCATGCTTCACGGTTGAGATGGTTTTATTGGGGTTGTACTCATCCTTCTTCTTCCTCCAAACACGGCAAGTGGAGTTTAAACCAAACAGCTCTATTTTTGTCTCACCAGAACACATGACCTTCTCCCATTCCTCCTCTGGATCATCCAGATGCATTGGCAAACTTCAGACAGGCCTGAACATGTGCTGGCTTGAGCTGGGGGACCTTGCATGTGCTGCAGGATTTTAATCCATGACAGCGTAGTGTGTTACTACTGGTTTTCTTTGAGACTGTGTTCCCAGCTCTCTTCAGGTCATTGACCAGGTCCTGCCGTGTTGTTCTGGGCTGATCCCTCACCTTCCTCATGATCATTGATGCCCCACGAGGTGAGATCTCGCATGGAGCCCCAGACTGAGGGAGATTGAACGTCATCTTGAACTTCTTCTATTTTCTAAATATTGCGCCAACAGTTGTTGCCTTCTCACCAAGCTGCTTGCCTATTGTCCTGTAGCCCATTGCAGCCTTGTACCATTTTATCCCTGATGTCCTTACACAGTTCTCTGGTCTTGGCCATTGTGGAGAGGTTGGAATCTGTTTGATTGAGTGTGTGGACAGGTGTCTTTTATACAGGTAACTAGTTCAAACAGTTGCAGTTAATACAGGTAATGAGTGGAGAACAGGAGGGCTTCTTAAAGAAAAACTAACAGGTCTGTGAGAGCTGGAATTCTTACTGGTTGGTAGGTGATCAAATACTTGTCATGCAATAAAATGCTAATATGATTTTCTGGATTTTTGTTTCAGATTCCGTCTCTCACACTTGAAGTGTACCTATGGTAAAAATGACTAACCTCTACATGCTTTGTAAGTAGGAAAACTTGCAAAATCAGCATTGTGTATCAAATACTTGTTCTCCCCACTGTACTCTAGCCGTCCTTCCTTTGCCAGGCATATATATATATTGTGTTTCAAGAGGCAGCAGACCAAATGTAAAGGAAACAAAAGCCTTAGATGATTTATTCATAGCTGTGATAGCTTTGAAAGAGGTCTTCAACACACAGGCACATATTGTACATCTCTCTGCAACAGAGGACGGATGGAGGGAAGACAGCAAAGAGTAAGAGAGAGGGTCTATAGAGGCGCATTAGCAGGTGTAATAGTGCGAACAAGCTGTCAGTAGAACCAACCCTTGGAGATGTTTTAACAAGAAATTGTGTAATACAGAGAGAAAGCAAGAGAAAGGGAGAGAGTTGAGGAAGGAGAGTTGTATATAGATATTTGTAGCACTATGTTAGAAATGGAGCAGTCATCTCCACAGACACAGAGGACATTTCAGTTGCAGGAGAGGGATAAAAAGAATAATAAGAAGGTATTGGAAGTAGTGATTTTGGAGAAAAAAAAATAGTTTGTGAAGTTAGTTGTGAATGGTTCCCAAATAGTATTGCTTGTTTCCAGCAACAGGTGACAGTCTGTCAAACAAACACCAGTTTCACAAATAAAGGTAAGAAAATGACAGTAATTTTCCTTTCCAAAAACATTTTGAAATAGAGTAAGTGTGTTGGTATGTTTCAGTACACTGTTTTATTTTAGGTAAGTAAGCCACTGCCAGCTAGAATGATACAATCTTGAAAAAATATGAAATGTGCTTTTCTATTTCTTTCCAACATGTCTATAAAGTGAAATATAAATTTGTGACAGTGTCCATGTGTATATGCATTTTGTGACAACTACCGATGTATAGACAGCATTAGAAAATAAATTTGACAAATTGAAAAGACGCCTTTCTGTGTTCATACTGTATGTTTTCAGTCACAGCATGTCACTACTTCCACGGCAGATTGCTCAATGGTTTTTAAGCACTCAAAAGAAAAGCTTCCTGCAGGATCTGTGATTTTTAAACTCAGGTTCTACAGGGCCGATACAATTCCAGATTTCATCTTCTCCTTAAAAAGGGCTAATTACTTGTGACACAAGTTGCAACTATCTAGAAGTAAAAAACATGAACCAGAAAGACTAAAGTTGCAAAAGATCTTCAAGGAACACTTTAAAATATTTTTAGCTAGACGTTCTTAGAGGGAAAAGTTTGAATCCTTTTAAATGGTAACTGTAAAACATTATATAAGTGTACATTTTTACCACATCTACACACTGACACTTTAAAACAAGAGTATATGTAACTTTCAAAGCAATTTTCAGCTCTTTTCAGCATGCATGTGTATGAGTCTAGCTGCCTGTGATTCCCTGCTCTGTCTCCCCATCTATAATGACCTTTGTTTTATCAAAGCTGAAGCACACAAGGATTTGAGACTTCAAACGAGGGCTTATGCTCCCAATCTACGGCAAGTAAATTATGATGCGTCCATCCGTACAGTCTATTTACCCACAGTAAACAACAATGTTTGTGATCTTAGTGGAGATTGAGACGTTGCTCTCCTTGGAGTTGGATCAGAGACAGGCTGCCTGGGTGCCTGTTGATATTTACCTACTTATTCTTTGAAAATGGCAACTGCTTCCATGGCTGGATGAATACACTGATACAATGTCGCATGCACACTAAACACTGTTGTATATGAAATTACAAAATAATCAATCTTGGTATATTTAACAAAAAATAATACATTAGAGTCTGTGTGAAAGATTTGTTTTTCATTTTTAAAACTACAACATGCTTTATGGAGAAGTTGACATCTGCATCTTTGTCCCACCACCAAATTCCTTGCATTTGAAAAGGTGGGCATAGTACAGAAATCACATCTGAGTTTGAGCTTATTTTGCTAATACATCCACTTCAAGTGCCCTCCCAAAGAACAGGGCAATCAAAGCATAATACTTCACCCATTCACACAGAGCCTAAAATGCTGGCAAATCGCCATGAACTAATTGCGTCTTTATTTTACACATGGAAAGTAAACAAGGAAAAGCCACCTACAAAAGCTGATTATGTCCAGCAACCGAGGTAGTCAACATTACCAAATTATTTCTCCCTTGGTATAAATAGGGCATGCTGGCTTTTTTACACCAAAAGTTTTTTCAAGCTTTCACTCCAATTTTAACAATTTGGGGACAACTGTAATGTTTTACTTCCTGGGACTTTAAACAAGGAACCCATATGTACGGTGGCGCACGGGTGCACAACACAACAACATTAGCAATGCAAACAAAAGTTGTAAACACAACAACATTAACAAAAATGAAACATTTATAAAAACGCTGCATTTCAGAAAACAACTACTCACAACACCACAACATTAAGTGACAACACAACAGCATTAGTTCACACCACAACAGCACCAGCACATAACACAACAATATGGGCCCAAATGCTGCATTTCCACTTGCTCACAAAGGAAGTGCTCCAGACCACTAGCGTCTGTGCAAAGGGGTGATTTTGGTGTTTTACATTTGGTCGAAAAATCAAGTGAAGTCACTCAACGTAGTCAAGTGAAGTCACTCAATTAAATTATAATTAAAGAACTTACATTGGTGAATTTAAATCACATTCTTCTTGGTTGGGATTATTTCATATAGGCCTTATGCACATTCCCTCACCGAAGGTTCCATACCCAAGTGCCACCGCTGTGCCAGTTACCGGTCCCACATATTACATACCAGCAGTGATAATATTGCTAGCGCTATGTCACTTTTTTTACCAGGTGTCTCCATGACTTGCCTAAACTTAAAATTTATGATGTACATCGAATAGTTCAATCCGCCTCCAAGACTCCAGCTAACAAGAAGGAAAATGGGTTCAAGATGTATAAAGTAAGCTACATAGACCACTATGAAGGTAAGTGCCAAGGAACTTACAGATGTGCAATCACATATACAGTAGGGAGAACAAGTATTTGATACACTGCTGATTTTGCAGGTTTCCTACTTCAAAAGCATGTAGAGGTCTGTTATTTGTACCATAGGTACACTTCAACTGTGAGAGACAGAATCTAAAGAAGAAATCCAGAAAATCACATTGTATGATTTTGACCTGAAGAGAGCTGGGACCACAGTCTCAAAGAAAACCATTAGTAACATACTATGCCGTCATGGATTAAAATCCTGCAGCGCACAAAATGTCGCTGTGCTCAAGCTAGTGTATGTCCAGGCCCGTCTGAAGTTTGCCAATGACCATCTGAATGATCCAGAGGAGGAATGGGAGAAGGTCAAGTGGTCTCATGAGACAAAAATTGAGCTTTTTGGTCTAAACTCCATTCGCCGTGTTTGGAGGAAGAAGATGGATTAGTACAACCCCAAGAACACCATCCCAACCGTGAAGCATGGAAGTGGAAACATCATTCTATGGGGATGCTTTTCTGTGAAGCGGACAGGACGACTGCACCGTATTCAGGGGAGGATGGATGCGGCCATGTATCGCGAGATCTTGGCCAACAACCTCCTTCCCTCAGTAAGAGCATTGAAGATGGGTCGTGGCTGGGTCTTCCAGCATGACAACGACCCGAAACACACAGCCAGGGCAACTAAGGAGTGGCTCTGTAAGAAGCATCTCAAGTCCTGGAGTAGCCTAGCCAGTTTCCAGACCTGAACTTAATAGAAGATCTTTGGATGGAACTGAAAGTCCGTATTGCCCAGCAACAGCCCCGAAACCTGAAAGATCTGGAAAAGGTCTTTATGGAGGAGTAAATACTTATGTCATGCAAAAAAATGCAAACTAATTATTAGGAAATTATACAATGTGATTTTGTGGATTTTTGTTTTAGATTCTGTCTCTCACAGTTGAAGTGTACCTATGATAAAAAATTACAGACCTCTACATGCTTTAAGTAGGAAAACCAGCAAAATCAGCAGTGTATCAAATACTTGTTCACCCCACTGTAGCTAGCTAGCTAATTTATGTATTTAGCTACTCAGCGAATGTAATATTGACGTTAACTAGTTATCTTAAAGGGAATCTAGGTGAACGTTTTTGTAATTGTGTTAGCTTGCAATATTATTTTGCTAGCAAGCTATAATGTCCAACGATATGTTTCGTTTCACAAATTCTTCACACTAACAAATCTATACTGACAAGGAAGGCTGCCTGTCACAGGTCCGAGAGGAAGAGTGTATAGCTGCACAGCATGTAGGGAAAGATGATAGATTCTGCAGATACTTGCAACATTGCTTAAGAACATCTCCTGTAGGATACTGTCCTTCAGGTCAACATATTTCGTAGACAGTTTTTATATTTAATCTTATCACTATCTTGTCACTCTCATGGGTATTGTCAGCTTCCATTCAATTGATATAAATGAACAAAATGAATGGAACCAGAAGTCAGGGGAGTGCCATCTTAATTCAGCTTGAGACAACGATGTTAACCATTCATAGTTCTTTCCTTTCTCCAATGAATACAAAATTAACACAATCTTTATACCAGGACACAAGGGTGACGGCCAATGTTCAGAACCAGCCATGACAGTCATATACCCTCCATTAAGAAAGGTTTATCTTACAAAAGACCCTTCCATGGTATGTTCCAACCTATGGTTAATGGTCCTATCGATAGAGCCTCTGACAGTCACATGTGAGACTCCTAGCAGGAGGTATGGACAGGATGTGTGGGGCCCATCAGTATCAGGCAACACATCCGATCTATTGTCCTTTGTTCAGAGTTAGTCAGCGCATCTGTGTTGTGTTAAGTTTCTCAAGCCTACTTCCCCTCAGTATATATAACTAGCGTTGTTGAACAAGTAAAAAAACTTTAACCTGCTCCAGTTGTCTTTATGGCCTACCTTGAGTGCCTAATTTGCGCACCTGGTCAGTCCTAACCTGGATACATTGTGGTAAATTATATGTACGCTTCATTTCTGCACTTCATAAAGTTTCTCTTCACTTCATATCATCTCTGCACTTCATAGGTGAAGAAAACCTCTGTACCAGTGATAGTGGTTGGAAGCCACTGCTCCTTAGTTGCAGGATGTGCTACGTGCAACCAATTGGTCTACCCTATTGGTGGACACAAAATCTGGTAATTTTTAAATATACAGTTGCTCATCTTTAAAACCACAATATCCTTGTCACTCACAGAACCAGCATACAAAGAGGATACAAAATTGACAGCTCCATTTGGTGACATTCCCAACATGCCCTTGAAGGTACAGTGCGACTTGTAAGAAAACACCTAACTCTGCAGGAGTAGGGAAGATGGTGTCTGGCAGCAAAGTTCAGTGCAGTCAATAACTGTTGGTGTCTGGATATTCATTGAACTCAGGTGGCATGTTGGTTTTGATGCTACCTTTGGGAATCTATATTCATACTGACCCAAGCAGGACATAGAGGAAGTTGGTTCAAGAGATGATAATTTGTCTCACTGTTGACTTGTGGATGTTTAGTAATTAATTATAAAAAATGAATGAACAAAAAACAAACAAAATGTGACTACCGCATCCATAGGTGCAAGATCTTAACAAAATGTAAAGAATCATTAGGCAATGTCCATATTATTATAATTAATTCTTGTTCAGAAAAATAACATTATGACCACTGACAGGTGACGTGAATAACACTGATAATCTCGTTATCATGGCACTTGTCAGTGGGTGGGATATATTATGCAGCAAGTGAGCATTCTGTCCTCAAAGTTGATATGTCAGAAGCAGGAAAAATGGGCCAGTGTAAGGATCTGAGTGACTGGATCAGAGCATCTCCGAAATTGCAGCCCTTGTGGGGTGTTCCCGGTCTGCAGTGGTCAGTACCTATCAAAAGTGGTCCAAGGAAGGAGAAGCAGTGACAAGGTAATGGGGAACCAAGACTCACTGATGCATGTGGGGAGTGTTAGAAATCAACCGTTTTGTGTAGTGGTTGTAATAATAATTTGCGTACCTGGTTGTCAAGGGAGAGAGTAGATCATTTGTTTATGGCAGCAGTAGATAGTCCTGTTCATGAGGTTACAGACCTGGTCTTCCTCACACAACCTCAATATCATCTCACTCAGTCTCTTCTCACTGTACTGTTGGTTACAAGCAGTTATATACATTGATGGGCGTGTTTACCTAGCAAAGCCAAGACAGTAACCCCCATGCCAACTGGTCAGTGTAAACATTCCTGTGGTTATCAGAGCGCAACCTACAGGGAGAATCTAAACAGAGAGGTTTCTTTTGTTCTCATTATCTAGGCACATTCACTTCCAATGAAACGTACATTCATATTGTAGTTGTTAATGCTCAGATCCCACAGGAGCAAAGCCTGTTATGTGTGGTCAGATCCAACTGACAAGCTACTCTAGCTCAAACTGCTGAGAAGGTTAATGCAACTGAATTGAAAGGTGTCAGAACACAAGGCATCGCAGTTTGTTGCATATGGGGCTGTGTAGCTGCAGACCAGAAACTTTGGGTCCTGCCATTCATGTGGATGTTCCCTTTACACGTGCCACCTAACTAAGCACTGTTGCAGATCATGTGGACCCATTCATGGCATCGGTATTCCCTGATGGCATTGGCCTCTTTCAGCAGGATAATACCCGCTGCCACAAATTTTTTTTTCAGGAATGCTTTGAGGAACACAACGAGTTCAATGTGTTAACTTGGCCTCCAATTCCCCAGATCTCAATCCAATCGAGCATCAGTGGGATGTGCTGGACAACCCGGTCTGATCCATGGAGGCCCCACTTCACAACCTACAGTACTTACAGGATCTAGTACTAATGTCTTGATACCAGATACCCCAGCATGCCTTCAGAGGTCTAGTGGAGTCCATGCCTGAACTGGTCAGGGCTGTTTCAGCGGGAAAAGCGGGACCTACACAATTTTAGGTGGGTGGTCATAAGGTTATGGCTGATTGGTGTGTGTGTGTGTGTGTGTGTGTGTGTGTGTGTGTGTGTGTGTGTGTGCGTGCATATACAGTGGGGAGAACAAGTATTTGATACACTGCTGACTTGCAGGTCTTACAAAGCATGTAGAGGTCTGTATTTTTTTATCATAAGTACACTTCAACAGTGAGAGACGGAATCTAAAACAAAAATGTTTATTGCATGATATAAGTATTTGATCACCTACCAACCAGTAAGAATTCCGTCTCTCACAGACCTGTTAGTTTTTCTTTAAGAAGGCCTCCTATTATCCACTCATTACCTTTATTAACTGCAACTGTTTGAATTTGTTACCTGTATAAAAGACACCTGTCAACAAACTCATTCGAACAGAATCCAACCTCTCCACAATGGCCAAGACCAGAGAGCTGTGTAAGGACATCAGGGATAAACCGTAGACCTGCACAAGGCTGCAATGGGCTACAGGACAATAGGCAAGCAGCTTGGTGAGAAGGCAACAACTGTTGGCGCAATTATAAGAAAGTTTAAGATGACGGTCAAGCAAGATCTCACCTCGTGGGGCATCAATGATTGAGAGATCAGCCCAGAACTACACGGCAGGACCTGGTCAATGACCTGAAGAGAGCTGGGACCACAGTCTCAAAGAAAACCATTAGTAACACACTACGCCGTCATGGATTAAATTCCTGGAGCACACGTAAGGTCCCACTGCTCAAGCCATCGCATCTCAAGGCCTGTCTGAAGTTTGCCAATGACCATCTGGATGATCCAGAGGAGAAATGAGAGAAGGTCATGTGGTCTGATGAGACAAAAATAAAGCTTTTTGGTCTAAACTCCACTCGCCGTGTTTGGAGAAAGGGGACAGGACGACTGCACCGTATTGAGGGGAGGATGGATGGGGCCATGTATCGTGAGATCTTGGCCAACAACCTCCTTCCCTCAGTAAGAGCATTGCAGATGGGTCGTGGCTGGGTCTTCCAGCATGACAACGACCCGAAACACACAGCCAAGGCAATAAGAAGCATCTCAAGGTCCTGGAGTGGCCTAGCCAGTCTCCAGACCCGAACCCAATAGAAAATCTTTGGAGGGAGCTGAAAGTCGGTATTGTTCAGCGACAGCCCCGAAACCTGAAGGATCTGGAGAAGGTCTGGATGGAGGAGTGGGCCAAAATCCCTGCGGCAGTGTGTGCAAACCTGGTCAAAAACTATAGGAAACGTATGATCTCTGTAATTGCAAACAAAGTTTTCTGTACCAAATATTAAGTTCTGCTTTTCCGATGTATCAAATACTTATGTCATGCAATACAATGCAAATAAAATTATTTGAAAATCATACAATGTGATTTTCTGGATTTATTTTTAGATTCCGTCTTTCACAGTCATAGTGTACCTATGATAAAAATTACAGACCTCTACATGCTTTGTTAGTAGGAAAGCCTGCAAAATCAGCAGTGTAGCAAATACTTGTTCTCCCCACTCCCCCACTTACATAGATTAACTTCTTATTGGCTATTCAATCAGTCCCTCTTTGTGCTTGGCATATCCAGATCATGGCTATAGTGCAACATACAGTGGAAAAAATGCTTGAATTAGCTAAAAACTCAACAACCTTCATGGCGTTGCGGAATTATGGAAGGACCACAATCACGGAATCGTAGTTCTCACCTAAAGAATTTAAGTTTCTGAATTTAAGAGTTTCTGTGCAGATTGTCTTGAAATATGTCTTAAAAAAGATGAAGGAAGCGTCAATGAAAGATGTCAATATAATTGCTTTCCATAATGGAAATGGATGACGTAGAACAGGACAAGGGAACAGAAGAGTCACAACTCTGCAGAACTTGTATATTGACTTTACTGTCAATGAATAGCTTAATATATGTATAGGAAGGTCGCTACAACCTTGCTCCGCACAAACAAACTATGCTCAGAACAGTGTCAGTTAGGCCTAAATCCTACCAGTGCTAAAATGGGTTGAGTGATCTGTAAGAAAGACTAATAGCAAGGAGGCCAAAAAAACTGCAGCTGAAGACATTGCCAGAGGTAGTGAGTTCATTATCAGCCTGAACCCGATCACAACCGGGCTGGGGCATGAAATCAGATATTTTAGTCGGGTCAGGCATGCAACAGTGATTCAAAAAGAATAAACGCAACATAAATAATAATTATTAAATAATAATAATAACTATAGCACTCTATCTTAACTGCAAGTAAGGCATGCAGTTAGTGCAGCATTGTGCATAGGAGGCTGTGTGTATCAGCTGGTGCTGTAGTTGTGTCCCAATATTAATAACTTTATAGATGTTTGGAAAAGTAAAAACAAACCGATAATTTGGGCTTGAGTTTTCAGGCAATCTTTAAATTAGAACATGTTGTATTTTAAATATATAGCTAATCTAGGCTTTATAGGTTTTAATATTAAAATTTTTATTGGGTTAGTTGCAGTAGGCTACCTTTGCATGCATATTGACTAGCAGGAGAGTTTTGTCTTTGACACCAAAGGTGCATGATCTACTTTATAATCGTCATTTTGAATGGGCAGGGTCTTTTATTTTGGGAGGGCTGGGTGAGGGATGTGAAAATATATTTTGCTTGGGAGAAGGCCAAACATTTTCATATTTTCCGGGGACTTCATTCTCCGGATACCCCACATCATAAAAAACGATCAGTCCCTGAGGGGAAATTTTCATAATTTTTGGTCCCCAATGTCTTTTCATTGGAATACGCATGTGTACGCATCAGTACAGATGTGTATATAATTATGTGACACCTCACAATGTTTAGGAAATGAATGTCCTTTCGACATGGATCTGAATAACTATCAATAGCAGTGCCTAAAACTGCAGATTAGTCTCTTTGTCTACGTATAATGGTCCCCACATTTAAAATACACCAAGCTTACTGGAACTGACTGCATTTACTATAATGGCATCATAACAAGCACATACATAAACGTGCATTTACAGGAGCGAATGTGAAACTGTAAAAGAGCATGCACATACATCCTGAGGGAACTTTTTTTAATACATTCACTCAGCAATGAGGAATGGTTTTGTCTGGAAAGAAAAATGGGGTTTGCAGTTTTGACCTCCCTCCTGGCATGGGCACGGAAATGTTGTCATCACCAAATGGATAGTCACAATGTTACAGAAATCATTCATTCTAAACCTTTACTTTCTAAACCATCAAATTCCAAAAAAATCACTACCAGGCAGGCAGCAACCTGCAGTTACTACATGGACGTTTCTTCTCATAACTTTTTCCATCTGTCAACTGAATATCATCGACAATAGAGCAAACTGACAGACATTCCACTGGAAATCGAAAAATGTAAACTTCAGATCAGTTTGACAGTGTGGAAACATTTGAAATGGTCATAGCGTCAGTGCTTAGCCCTTTAATCAGCGATGAGGGGCAACATGTCATCTGTGTGTATGTGTGTGAACATGCATGCTTGTGTGTGTTTATTTTCAAAATATTGGCAGTGATAATTAGCTCTAAATCTTCAGAACGCACATCTGTGTGGTTGAGTGTGAGTTTATAGCCACTACTGTGACCCCTGGTGAGAACTCTTCCACTCTGTAACCCAATCAAAGGGAATTTCAAATGTGTCACAATTTAAGGGGTCCCCCCTCCCTCGCCAAGTGAGCAGGACAGTGAGAACTGGAATTGTTTGTGGTCTGAATAGAGAAATGCTGATTTGATCATATCTATAAAGTCCTTATTAGCCCAGTCAGTATGCGTGTGAATGGCTTGACTCTTTTGACAAATGTGTGCATGTGTATACACACACACACACACACACACAGACACACACAGACACACACAGACACACACAGACACACAGACAGCTAACCTCATGGGGACCAGAAAATAGAAATTGCATGCTCCCCTGCCCTAACACTTACCCTTACCTAACCCTAACCTTAACCCCAACATTTATGCCTAAATTATACTAAGTGTAATGCCTGACCTTATTCCTAAACTTAATCAACATTGCCTGGACATTAAAGAAACCCCAATTCAAACTCAAAAATAATTTATAAGTTTGACCCTAAACCCTCAGCCAGAAATCGACTTTTGCCTCATGGGGACCGGCAAAAAGTCCCCATGAGTCCAATTTATTCTGGTTTTACTATACTCATTAGGACATTTGGTCGTCATGAGTATAGTCAGACCAAAAATACACACAGATAAACATACATATATATACATACATACATACATACATACACATGTGAATGGTTGTGTCCAAACATTTGACTGCTACTGTATATGTATGAATAGATCTTATTAGGCAAGTCAATGGGACCAGCCTAGTTAGATTTTTTTCATTCATCTCAGAGAAAAAGAGACACAGAGAGCAGAACAAAGAACTGTCCTTTCTCAGTTTCACGGACAGGTAACAACAGATAAATATAGAAATCAGCTTCTGCTCTGACCTATATAATGCTTTTGTTTACTCTGTGAAAATGCATCTCTTTGATGTTGTGTTTTCCTGCATCCTTGTCTCAGATTGAGGTAAAGGGAGTCACTGCAGGGGCAAGGAACTGTGAAAGTTTGTTTTTAGTGTGTGTGTGTGTGTGTGTGTGTGTGTGTGTGTGTGTGTGTGTGTGTGTGTGTGTGTGTGTGTGTGACAGATAATCAATCATAGTGCAGGTATGCCGTTTTAATTTCCCTACATCCGTCTCTTTCCCTTTGCAAGATTTTGTTGGTAGAGTACTATTAACCACTGCAAAGTCTTCTGATCCTTTCTTTCTGGGAAATGAACACTACCCTCTGTAGCCAAGGGACGGAGAGCTTACCTACAGGGACCTTCATAGTCTGAGCTGCCATTTTGTGTACATCAAACAGAAGCTTTACATTGCCAGGTATTGGTGTCACCTCTCCTCTGTGTGTGACTAAGCTGGTAGTGAAAGAAGACCATACTCACAAAGAAAACAGCTAAAGCCTGGCAGGTTTAGGTGGAAAAGAGGATGAAAGAAGGGAGAAAAAGCACAGAGTGTAAGAGGGTGAGAGAAGACAGAAAAGAGAAGAAAATAAAAACTAGAGGAATACCACAAAAAGGAAGGTTACTTACACGTTCTTTGGGAAAAGAGATCTATCTGTATGGAAGCGTAATGACTCGTCATAATGATGTTTTGACCTTCTGAAGAGTATTAAAAATAGAAAGACTATAAAAACACCATGATTGCTTGAATAAAAAAACATGACAATCTGTGAACCCAAACTAAGATTTGTATTTTTGAGGCTGTTTGATTTTTAAGCTGAATATGTTATGATACACATAGTGATTTAAAACACTCATAAGTGTTTTTTTCAGTCAGAATATTGATGCATGTACGTGTTATTCATACCCTATTTTGACATTTCAGTGCAAATAAAAGGTAACATAATACACCAAACCCTTGCCTTACTATATTATAATATAAGATTTCACAAAGCAAATATTTACTGGGCATGTGAAATTATTTTTAATATGGACAACAAAAAAGAGAAATATGCATTCAGTGAACTCATTTGAAAGAAACATTGTTGATAAAAAAAAATCTTTGTACTTCCTATCTTGCCAGATGGGTTGCTTTTTAGAGGATTGTGGGTTATTTATTAATTTCACATAATAATAGATTGTGAAAATCAGTATTCAATCCATCATTTTAATTTACACTCAATTAAAAGATGTCCTTCTATTTATACAACATCTGTAGCCAAATTCAACACATTGCTGACATATCTAGCTCCTGATGGTACAAGTAGTTTGAACACTGTGCTCCAAACATGACCAAAGATACATAAAGATCCATTAAAGGGGCCATATGTAAGATCTTTACTAACATACAGGCATAAAATAAACAAAAAGATGATGTTTCAAAAATAAAATTCTCTGATTTTGTGTCTCAGATATTCCCCATTTCAACTTTCTTGCCAGTTTGCATTGACTTTTAGTCTTTTCACCTTAGTACTGCAGCATCAGCTAAAGCTATCTCAAACCCTAAACAACCCTAGACTAGCTAATACTATTTCAGTCTCATTTAATATTAGAAGAGGAAACAAGTTGCGTTACTGCTTGAATTCAGTCTTGTTAATGTGATTGTAATCCCTTTATTAAAATACACACAGGGTTCCACATTAACAATGGCTTGCTGGCCCAGGGCCAGTAAGACATTTCGTTAGGCCAGTAGACAAAGACAGTCAAGGCCAGTACTCAATTTCTCCATTTAATTACATAAAATGTTTGCTTTTCATCTTTGTCACTCTTCCCGCTTACATTTTTTTCAAATAAAATGCATCTGTGGTGCTTCTCGCCCCTCGTTGTGGTGCAGTACCGTTGTCGTCTTTTTGACTAATAATATTCCAAAGTAAATTTTTGAGCAGGACCCAAATATGGTATCATACGAGGAAAAGCAAATGCACAAGTTTTTGTGAAAATTGACCACTGGTCAAAAACGATAATGGGAGGGGATGCAAGTACTACCGTGTCGTGCCATGTTGTACGTTTCCGACAAAAGCCGCTAAGGCAGGGTCAAATATTAAGGAAAAAAACAACTACTGAAAATGTGCTCTTAAATCATCAGCTGCCAGCCATCCACTTCAATCGCTTGATGTGACATGTTCTTCAAAGTGAAGTTGAAGTATTCAACCAGACCGTCCGTGGACAGTAGACGGAAATGTTCAGGATCACCGGGAGGAGCAGGCAGAGGTCCATAAGACTGGAGAAAAAAGGCATCTCTATCGTCATCCGCTTATCCGTTGTCAGAAACTTCCCTCACCCGAGCTACGTTTGCCAGCTCCGACTGGGGGGGATCCTGAGGCGTTCCCAGGCCAGTGTCGAAATCTCATCTCTCCACCTAGTCCTGGGCCTACACCGAGGCCTTCTCCCAGCTGGACGTGCCTGGAACACCTCCCTAGGGAGACGTCCTGGGGGCATCCTTACCAGATGCCGGAACCACCTCAACTGGCTCCTTTCAATGCAAAGGAGCAGCGGCTCTACTCTGAGTTCCTCACGGATGACTGAGCTTCTCACCCTAAGGGAAACATCAGCCACCCTTCTGAGAAAACTAACTTTAAGCCGCTTGTTCTTTCGGTCATGACCCAGCCTTCATGACTATAGGTGAGGGTGGGAACAAAAATTTACCGGTACATAGAGAGCTTTGCCTTCTAGCTCAGCTCTCTTTTCGTCACAACGGTGCGGTAAAGTGAATGCAATACCACCCCTGCTGCTGCAATTCTCCAGCCAATCTCCCGCTCCATTTTTCCCTCACTCGCGAACAAGAACCCGAGATACTTGAACTCCTTTACTTGGGATAAAGCCTCATTCCCTACCCGGAGGAGGCACTCCATCGGTTTCCTGCTGAGAACCATGGCCTCAGATATTGAGGTGCTAATCCTCATCCCAACTGCTTTACACTCGGCTGCGAACCGATCCAGTGAGTGCTGGAGGTTAGAGACCAATGATGCCATCAGAACCACATCATCTGCAAAATGCAGTGATGAAATCCCCAGCCCATCCAACTGTAACCCCTCTCCACCCCGATTATGCCTCGATATCCTGTCCATAAATGTTACAAACAGGATTGGTGACAAAGCGCAGCCCTGACGGAGGCCAACCCCCACCTGGAACAAGTCCGACTTACTACCGAGAATCCGAACACAGCTCTCACTTTGGACGTACAGGGATTGGATAGCCCTATGAAGGGACCTCCATACTCCCGCAGCACCTCCCACAGGATCTCCCGGGGGACCCGGTCATACGCCTCTTGAGATTCACAAAACACATGTAGACTGGATGGGCATAGTGAAGAGCTTACTTGCAAGAGTAAAGGACGGAATCCCCATTGTTCCTCAAACTGAGGTTCAACTATCTGCCGAACCCTCCTTTCCAACACCTTTGAGTAGACGTTCTCAGGGAGGCTGAGTAGTGTGAAACCCCTACAATTGGCACACACCCTCAGTCCCCCTTTTTGAACAGGTGAAACACCACCCGGTCCGCCACTCCTTAGGCACTGCCCCAGACTCCCACGCAATGTTGAATAGGCGTGTCATCCAAGACATCCCCTCCACATCCAAAGCTTTCAGCATTTTTGGACGAATCTTGTCAATCCCCGGAGAATTGCCAATGTGGAATTGTTTAACTACCTCAGTGACTTCTGCCAAGGAGATTGACAATGCTTCCTCATCAGCCTCCAGCTCTGCCTATATTATTGAGGGTGTTTTAGTGGGATTTAGGTGTTCCTCAAAGTGTTCCTTCCATCGCCCAATTACCTCCTCAGCTGAGATCAACAGTGTTCCATCCTTCCTGGAAAAGGGCATGTTTTTAGTAATGAAGTCCTTTTGGAGACCGAAGCACAACAGGAACAGTTTCTTGATTATGATTTTCAACATGATTAGGTGGAGGGGGAACCGCTTCTGGTTACCTGTTGGCATAGTTCAACATGTGCCTGAGAACCGACCCCACCATATCATCCTGATGCGTTCATAGGGCACCGCTACGATGGGGAGTGTAATCAGCAGAACCAGGGCTGGCAGCTGGAGAGCTGTCTGTTGAGTGACCGGGCCTTGTGATACAATTCCCAGACCACTGCCCCTATCCCAGGCCAATGGAACCGGTCTCTTTATCTCTCTTAGGTGTTCCTGGCAGCCAGATATCCAGCCAGGGGGAGGGTCTGGGTGACTTCAATATGGTGGTAACCTCGGTCCTTTGGGCTACCAGCAGGTCCACTTGTTTTCCTTGCCGCTGTGTTTAGCAGTGACATTCAGGGCCCATCCCTGTTCCTCATGATCTTGAAGTCCCTGCAGCATGTATTGCATGTATTCTTTAAGTCCCATGTCGCGTGTATTGCGGCCAAACGCCTGTTGAAAACTCTGCAGCTGCACCAATGAACTTCTGCCTACTCTGAATTAAGTAGTGCATAGCCAAATTGATAAACCAATTATGACCGCCTATCATGTTGTGAAGAGGGGTAATCTATTCAGACTACATCAGGGTACAATAATGAATGCAGTTAAATGATTATTGATTATGTCACATTTATATGAAAACATACCCTCAGTTTTTGCTCATTTTCATCATTCATTTGAGCGACTGTTTTGTTCATTCAAAGGGCTGGCAGCAGAGTACAACAATATTAACAACTGTATTCATATACTGTCCTCCAGTTCAGTTCATTGTATTGAACAACTTTGCTTCACATGCGTGGGAAAAATAGACCAATCTAAAGGGATCAGCTGAGAAGAAAATTACTTGGTTAGTACTGATAATTGGAGGCAGGACACAATTAATCCCATGTATTAATTATAGAATAATGTGCAATGCAGTTCTTTTTAAAACCTACAACCAAGTCTCTGCTTAAGTTAAAACTTGTGACTGAGTTTACACTAAATAATTTATTTGAACAATTGCAGTTGAAGATTCTGGAACACTCTAGGTGTTACTGACACAAATAGTCTTGTGAAGAGACATTGGTAACTGAGAGAAAGATAACCAATGTTGAAACAAATGTATTTCTAATTTACACATTTTATAATGGTGCAGAATGTTGTTTGTGGTTACAGCTTTAAAGCTACTGTCATACAATTCTAAATGTTTTTACCATTAAGCAGAAGACCTTGCAGCCCTTGCACACTCAGCCAACCCCGATATCCTAGCCTTGTCTAAATCCCAGCTCAGGAAGTCCATCAAAATGACAGAAATAACAATCCCTAACTTCCATCAATATAGAACTACTAAAGCTGGAGGTATAGCAATCTATTGTAGAGACAGAGTTATATGACCTGATAAGATGACCTGATTAGATGACCTGCAGAGTTCAGTCATCTAATCTAGGACTGTAACCAAAACATTTGAGCTTCTACTGTTAGAAATACATTTCTTATTGTGGCCGCCTGTTACAGATCCCCCTCAGCACCAAGAAATGCACTGGACAGCATATGCGAA
Source organism: Esox niger (assembly GCA_016801105.1). NCBI lineage: Eukaryota > Metazoa > Chordata > Actinopteri > Esociformes > Esocidae > Esox > Esox niger. The sequence goes on along the minus strand of JACXGJ010001304.1, from coordinate 58,962 downwards.
TTGATTGTCCCCCATCTATCGTCAGAATTCTTGTTGCTAAGAGACGTGAATTGGAATATGCTTAAAACCCCAGCCCTTCATTCAAGGCTTGATGCACTTCAACTAACACAAATTATCAACGAACCTACTAAATTATCAACGAACCTACTAGGTACTACCTCAAATCCATAAACAAGGGCACCATCACTGATATCATCCTGACTAACTTGCCTTCTAAATACACCTCCACTGTTAACCGGATCTCAGCGATCACTGCCTGATTGCTTGCGTCCGTAATGGAATCACAATCAAATGACCACCCCTAATCAGACGCTGCCTAAAACAGTACTGCAAACAAGCCTTTCTAAAAGACCTGGCCCAAGGTAAACTGGGAGAACATCAACCTTATCTACCATCTGTAGATGTCTGGCTGTTCTTCGAAAAACGAGTTCCTCACTGCCCTAAATAAACATGTCCCATTCAAGTTCAGACAGCCCTCGGTTCACTCCAGACCTGACCGCCCTTAACCAGCACAAAAACATCTTGTGGCATACTGAACTAGCTTCTAACAATCCCCAAGATTTGCAACTTTTCAGGGAAGTCAGGAACCGGTACACACTGGCAGTCAGAGAATGCTATTTAAAACAGAAATTAGCATCCCGTAGCACAAATTCCAAAAGAATTTGGGACACTAAAATATATGGAGAATAAGAACACCTCCGCCCTTTTGCCTACTGCACTAAGGTATGGAAACACCGTCACCACCGACAAATCCTTGATATTAGGGAACTTAAATAAGCATTTTGCTGAGGCTGGCCTTGCTTTTCACCTGTCCCCTCCTCGACCATTGGTTCCGCAGCACCTGCAGCTACATGCCCAAGCGACCCCTCCCCCAACTTCCCCCGCATTGCCAGACACCGCCACACCCCAGTTCTATTTCAGCCCTAACCAGACAGTCGATGTTTTGGGAGAGTTGAGTAATCTTGCCCCGTTCAAATCAGCCGGGCTAGATAATCTCAACCCCTCTCCTAAAACTAGCCGAAAATATAATTGCAGCCCGAACCCTACCCTCTTCAACCTGTCTCTCTATACCTCAGAAATCCCTAGAGACTGGAAAACCGCCACACTCATTACCATTTTAAAAGGGGGAGACACTTCAGACCCTAACTATCGTAAACCCTCTCCTCTATGCAATCTGGCTTCCGTACTGGTCATGGCTGCACCGCGGCTACGCTTAAGGTCCTAAATGACATCATAACCGCAATCGATAAAAAACACTACTGTGCACAGTCTTCATTGACCTGTCGAAGGCCTTTGAATCTGTCAACCATTCTATTCTTATTTGTAGACTCAACAGCTTGGTCTCAAATGACTGCCATGCCCGGTTTACCAACTACTTCTCAGATAGGGTCCAGTGTGTCAAATCGGAGGGCCTGCTGTCTGGACCTATGGCTGTCTCCATGGGGGAACCACAGGTTTTAATTCTCGGGCCGATGCTTGTTTCCATGGTATATAAATGATGTTGCTCTTGCTGCTGATGACTCTCAAATCCAGCTCTATGCAGAAGACACCATTCTGTATCCATGCGGCCCTTGGACACTGTGCTTACAAACCTCCAGGAGAGCTTTAATGCCATGCAGCACTCCTTCTGTGAGCTCCAACTACTACTGAACTCTGGTAAAACTAAGTGCATGCTCTTCAATCGATCGCTGCCCCACACCTGCCTGTCTGACTAGCATCACCACTCTTGATGGGTCTGTGTTAGAATATGTGGACATTTACAAATACCTAGGTTTCTGGTTAGACAGATCACTCTCCCTCCAGACCCACATAAACCATCGACAGTCCAAAATGAAGTCTAAGGTTGGCTTCCTTTTCCGCAGCAGGGCCTCCTTAAATCGTGCTGCCAAGCTTGCCCTGGTGAAAATGACGAGTGTACCAATCCTAAACTTCAGTGATGTCATATATGGAACTACCTCAAACTTTCTCTTAAAGAAACTGGATGTGGTCTACCACAGTGCTATCCGTTTTGCTACAGGAGCCCCATTTAATGCCCATAACTGCAACCTCTACGCATTTGAGAGAAAGTAGGCTTGAGAAACTTAACATAACAAAGATGTACTGACTAACTCTGAGCAAAGGAACATAGATAGGATGTGTTGCCTGATACCGATGGGCCCCACACATCTGTCCATACCTCCTGCTAGGAGTTGCCCATGTGACTGTTACAGGCTTGATGGATAGAATCATTGACCATATACTGGAACATCCAATACAAGGGACATTTGTAAGATAGGCCTTATTGGAGGGTATTTGACTGTGTAATGGCTGGTTTTGACCATTGGCCTCCTCCCTTGTATTTGGGTATAAAGATTGTGTTCTTTCTGTATTAATTGGAGAGAGAGAGAAATTAAAGAACTATGGACTGTTAACATTGACATCTCATGCTGAATAAAGATGGCTCTCCCCTGACTTCCAGCTGCATAACTTTTGTTCATGGATATCTCATGGAACGGAAACTAACACATTAGTCGACTGGCCCTCATTACCAATTAAATTACAGGTGCTTGCTAGGCAAAGCCCCTCTGTACTTTAGTTAACTGGTCACCTTAGCTTTTCCAACCTGGTCTCTGCGCTCAAGCAGATACATCTCTCTGGTCATCCCAAAAGCCCTCACCAACTTCGACCTCCACTCCTTCCAGTTCTCACCTGCCAATGACTGGAACGAATGACAAAAACCTTAACTGGAGACCCTCATCCTCCTCACTGCCTTTAAAACCACCTGTCTGAGCTGCTGACCATTTATTGTACGTGTTAACTCACCTCCATCATGCACACATTGATCCAGCACATAGCCGCACTTATTAGCTCAGTCATGCCCATGGCAGACTTGCACACTTATCTGCAACCTTTGTCTAATATTTTTGCTTCTTTGCACTATACCATTTGCAAAAGTATGCCTTATGGTTATGCTATATTGTCCTTGCCACTTCACCTTTGCACACTAACAAATCTACCTCACGAAATACGCTTCACATTGCACAAACTGTATAATGCCCTCTATTGCACTTTACAATTTTAGCTAGACCTTCTACCACATTTGTACTCTTGGTATTGCCTTACAACTGTATATAGACTCTGTACTGCATTTGTATTTCATTCAAACCTCATTTTGTACTTCGTATACTGTGTACACTATGTGTAATTGTATGTTGTGCTGCACATCTGTGCTTTGTCTTGGCCAGGTCACCATATCAAATGACAAATCGGTTCTCAATTGACCTACCAGGCTAAATAAAGGTTAACTAAAATTAAAAAAATAAAACCCATTGTGGTTTTAACCATACTGTTAAAAGAAAAACATTCATGCAAGAAGTATAAGCTTCATTGAAAACTTGCTATGTGGAGTACCGTGGATATACCAATATCTGTGAGAATGCAGGGTTCATTTGGTCAGGGTTAGGAACATTAAATGAAGATTCAATTTCATTTATTCATTTAATTTATTTTTACTTAACCTGGGTAGTAAGTAAGTTCTTTTTTACAGAAAGAACTTGGGGGGAGGAGGAACAATTAGTGTCTTGGTCAGAATGAATATCTTTCCCCTTGGGGGATTAGACCAGGGAACTTTCAGACACTAGTCAGATACCACTAGGCTATCTTAACACTAGAACCGCCAAACCTTTCAGACCAACATTAACAGCCAGAGCCGAACGCCGTTTCTCATCATTATCATACAAATCAGCCCTATTAGCATACACATTCTCCTCCACAGCATTATTATCCAGCCAAAGCATCGGTTCATCTACTCATTATCAGACTATATAGAAGAGTCAAAAAAATTATGAATTACATAATATCTTTTAAATGGTTAAATAATTAGAAAAGAATAAAAGAATGTGTTTGTATTGAAAGGCCTATCTGAAAAAAAAATGAATACATAGAACGATTATTTCGAAGAACACAGGCTATAGTATTTTCATTTATTAGGCCCAACAAATGTACAAAATGAAAATTGCACTTATAGCTACAGCTAATACCACCTTATTCAAAATAAATCCATCAAAAATTAGTTTTCATTTTTATGATGATGTACAAGGTAAAATAAGAAACATTATTGACCAGTTTGCAATGATCAAAGGATATCGGAATGAAAAGCCGAATACAGGTCTAAAGCACGGTTGCTTGATGCACACAGAACATTTCAAAGAATCAATAACGTATATGCTCCAGCCTATTCTTAAAAATAAAATTGATAGATCCAAGGATATGTAGCCTTTCCCAGTAAAAATATTGCAGTGTTTTATTTGATAAAATTCGTTTTATTTGTACATTTGATTAGCAGAGTGAAAGAATGATACAAAGGATGATTTTTAGTAGCCTATTTACAGTAGCCACAGAGCTTCCTGTGATTACGCGTTCCACAAGGGAAGCTTCACTATACTGCTCCCTGTCAACGACCTATCAGCCACCATGTCCACTCGTCTGGCAGCTAGCACCACATTCACCCGGGACTCTCCACTATTATGTTTGCACCATGCATTACGTGTTTTTGCTTAGTAAACCCCCTTTTCACTATTCTGGGCTCTTTGCTTACCACACCGTGACATCATGAATACATGTTTATTTTTTTGATTTGCCGAGTAAAAGGAAGATCAAAGGAAAACTTACAGTAGTGTCTCGCAGTGGCATTTAGTTTCATGAAAAATAATTATTCAAAAAACTTTTTTTCTTTTTAAATTTTTTTTTTCGTTTTGTGAATATTTATTTTGCATAATAGATTCATAGAATTTTCATCATCAGTAAAATAAGCAGAGAAAATTAAGAGATGATAGGATGAGTTTGCAATTTGGTTTCTCTTAGTCTATTAAGATAAACAGTAACCTGTAATATTTTATTGAAATGGTAGTTGGCTATTGGTAACAAATGTCTGGTATTTAGTTTCTTAAAAAATAAATAGATTTACATTTTAGATTTACATTTTAGGAATTAGCCTATAGAAGAAACTGAATCTTCTAACCTTGTCCAAGAATCGCCTATATCATTTGGATTACGTGTCAGTAAAAGCCAAATAAAATTATTGAATGGTCCAAGACTACATCATTCATCTCGGATTATCACACAGTCATTCATTGACATAATGCATTCAGTGAGGGCTGATTAGTGCCTTGGTACCATAAAATGGCTGTCTGGGTAGTGCAGTGGGCTGTTGGTGGATTAAGTCGAAAAACTGGGTAAAAAAAAAACAGGTAAATACAGTGGGGCAAAAAGTATTTAGTCAGCCACCAATTGTGCAAGTTCTCCCACTTAAAAAGATGAGAGAAGACTGACATTTTCATCATAGGTACACATCAACAATGTGAGACAAAATGAGAAAAATAAATCCAGAGAATCACATTGTAGGATTTGTAATGAATTTATAAGTAAATTCCTCTGTAAAATAAGTATTTGGTCACCTACAAACAAGCAAGATTTCTGGCTCTCACAGACCTGTAACTTCTCTAAGAGGGTCCTCTGTCCTCCACTCGTTACCTGTATTAATGGCACCTGTTTGAACTTGTTATCAGTAAAAGAGACACCTGTCCACAACCTCAAACAGTCACACTCCAAACTCCACTATGGCCAAGACCAAAGAGCTGTCAAAGGACAGCAGAAACAAAATTGTAGACGAAAATGGAAGACATACAAGACCACTGATAATCTCCCTCGATCCGGGGCTCCATGCAAGATCTCACCGCATGGGGTCAAAATGATCACAAGAACGGTAAGCAAAAATATCAGAACCACACGGGGGGACCCAGTGAATGACCTGCAGAGAGCTGGGACCAAAGTAACAAAGGCTACCATCAGTAACACACTACGCCGCAAGGGACTCAAATACTGTAGTGCCAGACGTGTCCCCCTGCTTAAGCCAGTACATGTCCAGGCCCGTCAGAGGTTTGCTAAAGAGCATTTGGATGATCCAGAAGAGGATTGGGAGAATGTCATATGGTCAGATGAAACCAAAATATAACTTTTTGGTAAAAACTCAACTCGTCGTGTTTGGAGGAGAAAGAATGCTGAGTTGCATCCAAGGAACACCATACCTACTGTGAAGCATGGGGGTGGAAACATCATGCTTTGGGGCTGTTTTTCTGCAAAGGGACCAGGACGACTCATCTGTGTAAAGGAGAGAATGAATGGGGCCATGTATCGTGAGATTTTGAGTGAAAACTTCCTTTCATCAGCAAGGGCATTGAAGATGAAACGTGGCTGGGTCTTTCAGCATGACAATGATCCCAAACAAATTGCCCGGGCAATGAAGGAGTGGCTTCGTAAGAAGCATTTCAAGGTACTGGAGTGGCCTAGACAGTCATCAGATCTCAACCCCATAGAAAATGTTTGGAGGGAGTTGAATGTCCATATTGCCCAGCGACAGCCCCAAAATATCACTGCTCTAGAGGAGATCTACATGGAGGAATGGGCCAAAATACCAGCAACAGTGTGTGAAAACCTTGTGAAGACTTACAGAAAACGTTTGACTTCGGTCATTGCCAACAAAGGATGTATAACAAAGTATTGAGATTACCTTTTTTTCCACCATAATTTACCAATAAATTCATAAAAAAATCTTACAATGTGATTTTTTCCCCCTAATTTTATCTCTCATAGTTGAAGTGTGCCTATGATTAAAATTATAGGCCTCTCGCATCTTTTTAAGTGGGAGAACTTGCACAATTGGTGGCTGACTAAATACTTTTTTGCCTCACTGTATATGTGGATAAATTGTTTTGCCCTCAGGCGGCAATGCATTAAAACAGACATGATTCTGTAGTGGACGTCATCGCATGGGCTCAGGAACACTTCTGAAAAAAAGTGTGTGAACACAGTATGTTGCAGTATTGACAAATGCCAGTTAAACTATCACGCAAAGAAGAAACCACACACTAACAACAACTAGAAACGCCAGCGCCTGTGTTTATAGGCCTATCACATATTTTGAAGTGGGAGAACTTGCACAATGGGTGGCTGACTAAACACTTTTTTGCCCCACTGTCAGGATTTCCGACAACGGAACAATGTCATGTACGCCTATTTACGAAAGGTGATGGAAGGAGGTGGGTGTTGCTTTCAAAATTGCAATTTTACTTTATTTACAAACTCAATTGTCAATTCCTGTAGGCATTTGGCAATCCTGGTGTTAGACCCTATAAACATATTCCACAGATTCTGTGGCAAAAATCTATTTAATCTGTTGTGCTGCTGGAGGTCTGCTGTGGAGCCCATGCTCAACCTCGGTCATAAATAATTCCAAAGAAAATATACCTGTAGTAAAGCATGCTGGCAAGAAGCATACCACAATAAATCATGGACAGCTAGATAAATGTGGACTACAGTATACTAGCCCTTTTACAACAGTGGATGCATATAACTTAATTTCTTTAATAATACCTATTGCTTTGGTTTCTTTATCTGACAGATCATCTCTGTAACGTCCCATTGAGATGACTTGGAACAGTTGGCGGGCAAATTAAGTGTCTCTATCAGACCAGGATCATTGGAATTTGTTTTCTTCCAGCAAGTTTGAGACAGTTATAGTGCCGTTTGGAATCATCCATTGGGTGAAATATCAGATAAGCCTATGGGGAAAAACAATGTTGTTGTGTGTAGGAAAGGGGGGAGACTCCATAACAATGTCTGAATTTCCATTAGGTGGAGTGTTTACTATTTTTTTCTCCATCTAGCTTAACTATGAGATTGCTTTAGGCAGAGTCTAGAAAGAGTCTAGTTTAGAAAAAGTCAAAGGTTCAAGAATATACACAACCCTTTATGGCTCTTCAAATGGACCAAGCACTCGGCCAAAGAAACAGTTTGGTGCTCGACTCGTGCTGGAGCACCTCACATGTACTTTTTTGCCAGAACGGGGAAGCAGAGCCAGTCTAGAAGAGCAAATGTGTCTCTTACTGAGTGAGTGAGTGAATGACTGACTGAGCATAGCGGTTAGAGACGTGGACTACTGAACAATAAGTCCCGCATTCAACTCCCATCACAGTCAAAACAAATTGTGCCTTAGGATTTGTTCAGGACAGACAAAATCTGCAACCATGAGTAGCTACGTTATAGGAAGCCTAAAATGAAACTGTATATGGTAATACAGTGAACATTTCTAGTGGATTTTAAATGTATGCGTTAGGATATGTTTAGGAAAGACAACAACTTTGCTGGCTACATGATTCTCATTTCTTTTCACTTGACAAAAAAGTAAGTTATCGTCACCTGTATTAATATAATACTACTATATTGATACTAATGTATCAATGTCATTCACGAATGGCCAATAAGCTGTAAAAACAGCCAGTGGCGAAAGCCATACAGTTCAGTTCGTATGCTACTTATAGTGGAGATAAACATAATAAGAAACATTTGTCAATTTAACAATGCTTAATGGTGTCTAGCAAAATATGACTGTCTATTAAGCTTTTAAAACAGCCAGTGACAAAAGTCATACAGTTCATAGATGCTATTGGTGGTGGACGTAAAATTTATTAGAAACATTAGTCAGTTTAACACAATGCTTAATGGTGTTTAGCGAAATATTACAACTTTTGTGATGTAAATGCATAAAAAAATTATCTTATGTCAAAATGCTATACCGACGCTTGATAAGTGTGCACTTCCATGGTGTAGTGGCTAAAGACATAGCCTCTCATTTGGGCAACCTCGGGTTGAGTCCAGTGTGGGGAACACATTCATCACTTTCAATTGAAGGCTGGCTGAAACAGGCTTGCCTGGTTCCTTTTCTGGTTTCTACATTGCAATGGAGAGTGGTCAAAGCGTAGGTTGACCAGACATCCCGTTTTTATGGGGACGGTATGCATTTCTGGTGGCCTGTCACGAGAAATGTCCCGTTTAAACAGCGTTAAAAGTGACATAAATAACATGGCAAGAATGACCGGGCAGCAGAGCCTACCAGTTGATGTCTTAATAAAATTGTATGTATTGGCCAATAGTGTGCGCTGCTCCTTTAAGCAACTTCATTCACTCTTCTACGAACTACTTGCTTGTGGCTAGTTTCAAAGAAAACTGTAGTGGAAAACTCGACCGGATCTAGAAAGTGTCAAATGACATCACCATAACATCACTACAAGTGTCTTTTCAAGACTGGATTCTATCATTTTTGATACTAGTTAGAGATGGTAAGTCACAATTTATTAAATAGATGGATGTTCTGCTCTATAAGGCTTGAAATATGTTATGCTAGCTAACTTTAATATATAAACGTTAGCTAGGATAAGTTTATATAAGCTTATATAGACCGACAGACTAGTAGCTAACTAGATTAACTAGCTACAGTCGTGATAGCTAGGTTAAAATCTTTCACATGTAAAAATGCAGTGGCCGGCTATTTTGAAAATGTGATTATATAAAATGCACAATAAATTCTAAAACTATATTTGTAGATTACAGTTTTAGTGGTTCGGCATTGTAATAAAGTGTGAAAATATATTTAGACATATTCATGGATAAGGAAGAGGAACACTGGATAGGAAGAAGAGTGAAGGAGATATAGGTGGAAAGGTAAAGATATGATTATTATACCAAGCAATGTTTTTGAGATAAAATACAAAATTAGGCACGAAATGGGAATCTGTTAACCAAAGTATTTAATCTAATAGTATACGATTAAAGATTGAAGGAAGAGAGTGAGGAGGAAACATTAAGGGAGTCAAAACAGTATAGAAGAGTCAGGTGGGAAAGGTTAAGAAAAGGCAAGAAAGAATTTGAGAAGGAAGCAGAGTGAAGGAGTAAGAAAAGGTTAAGAGAGTAAGAAATGTCACACATATTTCCTGAGATATATACAGACTGGGTTGGTATCAGTATTTTATGTAGTTACCAATCTCACCATCGTATGTATTTCATATTCCTGAGTTTTGCTCATGCTCTCTACTGCTCTTATTCTACCCAGACTCCCAGGACCACTGAATGGCTGTTCATATCTGTCAGTTCTGCCTTATCTGTAGTGTTTCTGTAAAAAAAATATTTTCTCTATGACAATGTGCCTGTTAAACAAAATACAAGAAACCAGAATTGTCCCCCTTCTTATTTCATAAAAATAATAACATTGGCCGCCAAATTGGAAAAGTCTCAGCTTTTCATTTCAGAACTCTGGTCAGCTTATCACAGCTTGTATTGTGATGCCACTGTTAACCATGTATGTGAATTGTTCTGAAGCACACATCCATTACTACACATATTCCACATTTCCAAGTTTTAGAAAATTGGGAATATCTCTTCTTGTGTCACCCATCCGTTTTTCCTTCCAAAATGCTAGTGACATCACGGTCAGACGAGAAAGGCCATAGGGGTCTCCCCTCAGACCCTCTTCTAAAATTGTTTCCAAGATGCTATGTTCCAGTACACAAGTGTGTTGTTGCTTTAAACGAAAGAAAGTGCGAGACATGACTTCAGCATCAGGTAGGACCCTAGCCTTCAAAAGAATGATACTTCTTTTATGCTAGCCAACTAACACCTAGCTAGTAGCATGGGGAGTTATCATAATTACATGTATTGTCATCAACAGTTGCATTGAAACAAAAATAAACTGTAATAGTGGAATAAACAAGCAACTTCCATACTGCGCATATATTACAGAGCTCCTGTGATTAGTGTTTTTAGTGTTTGCTGTACTGCAAACATTAATTACGGGTTGTGAGCCGACATCAACAACAAAAAGCTGGATGCATTAAATGCTACAAAGAGTAAAAAAAATACTCCCTTAACACCAGCCTCTCTAGCTTGTCAACTTTTTTTATTAACATTAATTCACAATATTTTCTTAACATCATTTCCTAATACAAACACTAAGTCCTGCACCTCAATTAACCATTTTCTAAGAGTTAAGATCATTTGCTTCTCAAATTACTTAACAAAAGCAACTAACTACTAGCTAATGACACAAAATGTATTCCATGTACAACCCCGTTTCTAAAATACACTGAAAATGCAAAAAAAAAAACGGAATGAAATGCTGTGCAAATCATTTATCCCTACAATGAAAGGAAAAATCATACAAAGACAACATATGGAATGCAGAAATTCAGAAATGTTATTGTTTTTGGAAAAAATACATGCCAATTTTGAAGTTGGGCCAGGGGCATGTTTACCACTGTGTTGCATCACCTTCAAACAACACTCTCTACGCATTTGGGAACCAAGGAGACCAATTGCTGCAGCTTTGAATGTGGAATGTTGCCCCATTCTTGCTTGATATAGAATTGCAGCTCCTCAACATATTGGCTTCTTTGCTGTATCTGTCATTTCATAATGCATCAGATGTTTTCAATAGGGGACAGATCTGGACTGCAGGCAGGCCAGTTTAGAACCCGTACTCTTACGCTACACAGCAATGCTTTTGTCATACGTGCAGAATGTGGTTTGGCATTTTCCTACTGAAATAAACAAGCAGTTCCCTGAAAAAGACAATCTGGATTGCAGTATGTTGCTCCAAATCCTGTATAAATAGTTCAAACATTTATGATGCCTTTACAGATGTGCATGTCACCAATGCATTCATTTTAATGCACCCCCATACCATCCCGGATGCTGGCTTTTGCACTGTGCACTGATAAGAACCTGGAAGGTACCTCTCTTCTTTAGCCCGGAGCACATAGCGTCCATCCTTCCTGAAAACAACGTTATATTTCAATTATTCAGCCTATAGGAAATGTTTCCACTTTGCTCGGACCCAGAAAACTGGCGTTTCTGATTGTTGTTAATGTATGGTTCCTTCTTTGCGTGATAGTTTAACTGGCATTAGTCAATACTGCAACATACTGTGTTCACAAAAAATGTTTTCAGAAGTGTTCCTGAGCCCATACGATGATGTCCACTACAGAATCATGTCTGTTTTAATACATTGCCGCCTGAGGGCAAAACAATTTATCCACATATACAGTGAGGCAAAAAATTATTTAGTCAGCCACCAATTGTGCAAGTTCTCCCACTTAAAAAGATGCGAGAGGCCTATAATTTTAATCATTGGCACACTTCAACTATGAGAGATAAAATGAGTGGGAAAAAATCCAGAAAATCACATTGTAGGATTTTTTATGAATTTATTGGTAAATTATGGTGGATGTTTTGAGGCAGTGATGTTTTGAGGCTGTCGCTGGGCAACAGACTTTTAACTCCCTCCAAAGATTTTCTATGGGGTTGTGATCTGGTGACTGTCTAGGACACTCCAGGACCTTGAAATGCTTCTTACGAAGCCACTCCTTTGTTGCCCGGTCAATTTATTTGGGATCATTGTCATGCTGAAAGAACCAGCCACGTTTCATCGTCAATGCCCTTGATGATGGAAGGAGGTTTTCACTCAAAATCTCACGATATATGGCCCCATTCATTCTCTCAGATACACGGATGAGTCGTCCTGGTCCCTTTTCAGAAAAACAGCCCCAAAGCATGATGTTTCCACCCCCACATGCTTCACAGTAGGTATGGTGTTCTTTGGATGCAACTCAGCATTCTTTCTCCTCCAAACACAACGAGTTGAATTTTTACCAAAAAGTTCTATTTTGGTTTCATCAGACGGGCCTGGACATGTACTAGTTTTAGCAGGGGGACACGTCTGGCGTCTGGCACTTTGGTTCATGCAAAAAAATGCTAATTAATTATTTAAAAATCATACAACGGGATTTTCTGGATTTTTTTTTATAGATTCCGTCTCTCCCAGTTGAAGTGTACCTATGGTAAAAAAACTGCAAAATCAGCAGTGTATCAAATACTCGTTCTCCCCACTGTAGGTAACATTTCATGTTTCTCAACACCTATCCTGAGTTTCAACATAGGACTTGAGGACAATTATCTCAGCAACTGCGAGACACAGTATGATAACCTGACTATGAATGACTGTCAGCCAGAGGGAGCATTATATGTTCCTTTATTCATTGATCGTCATGTCTCAAACCATAGAAACCAAGATTTGAGCTAATAATATCACAAGGTGAAATTATTTTAAAGTAAAAAAAGTTATGTTATTCCGGTTAGTGCAAAGTTAACATCTAAAATTGTTTTCATACAATTTGTTCTTTTTTTAATTTAGCAATTTGTTATGGAGTTGTACTTAATAGCCCCGCCTTTAAAGTAATTAGGTACAAAAGCAATCTCAAGTATGTCTATTATTTAATTGGTCCAACTAGTAAGCTTATAGTAATTTCCATTTTCATGGCTTCCACAGCTAACCTTTCAGTTACTAAGACAGAAATCATTCATTGTGATTAGACAACTGCCCCTGATGACTTAAGATTAATTTGTGTGAATCAGTCAGTGTGTATGTCATAGCGAGATATGACGACTACCAGCATGGTTTCCTGACTCACCCCTTTTAATCAATGTATCGCAAACATTGCATACACATTCAGCATTTTTAGATTTCGCTATTTGCCTATTGTGGCAACAAAATGTACTGAGAATAGCCCATCAGCAAAACCAGTTGCCCTATGTTTACCTACCTAACCCTAAACGTATGTACATTTCCTATAATCCACTGTCTCTCTGTTGGTTCAGTCACTGTCTCACTACGCTCTGGGCCTTCCAACTCCTGTCGACTGTCCCTCAGCCTGCTGCTCCTCTAGCATCTTTATCCTAGCTTGAGTCACTGGCTCACTAGTTTACAATCCATTTTCCAAAAGTAAAAACGTAATTGGAATTGTATTAAACAGTTACAGCAGGTTATTTAAATGAATGAGATTTCAATTTACAGTCCCCTCCAAAAGTACTGGAACAGCATGGCAATTCCTTTGTTGGTGGTTGATCACTGAAGACATTTGGGTTTAAGATCAAAAGATGAGTATGAGGCAAGAGTTCAGAATTTCAGCTTTCATTTGTTGGTATTCACATCTAGATGTGTTAAACAACTCAGAACATACCACCCTTTGTTTGAACCCACCCATTTTTCAAGTGAGCAAAAGTATTGGAACATGTGACTGACAGATGTTTCTTGTTGACCAGGTGTTGCCTTTTAGGTTGATTGTTCAAACAATAAATAGCTCTGCTAACAAGTTTCCATCCTTGGTTTAAACCTATAAAGACTGCATATCTTGTTAAAGAGGATAAACCAACATGAAGACCAGAGAGCTGTCTATGGGAGAGCAAGCCATTGTCAAGCTGAGAAAAGAAGAAGAAAAAAAAAAAAAAAAAAAAAAAAAATGACCAGAGCCATTGGATAAACATTGGGCATAGCAAGCACAACAATTTGGAATGTCCTGAAAAAGAAAGAAACTACTGGAGTACTGAGCAACAGACGTCGAACAGGTTGGCCAAGGAAAACAACAGTAGTTGATGACAGACATTTCGTGAGAGCTGTGAAGAAAACAGCCAAAACATCAGTAAGTGAAATCACAAACGACCTCCATAGTGCAGGGGTGAAGGTATCACAATCCACTGTTCGAAGAAGACTCAGAGAGCAGAACTATAGAGGCCACACCACAAGATGCATACCACTCATCAGCAGTAAGAATCGGAAGGCCAGACTGAAATTTGCAAAGAAGTAAAGAGATGAGCCGCCAGAGTTCTGGAACACAATCTTATGGACTGATGAGACCAAGATTAATCTCTACCAAAGTGATGGAAAGGCCAAAGTGTGGAGAAAGAAAGGAACTGCTTATGATCCAAAGCATACAAGCTCATCTGTGAAGCATGTTGGAGCTAATGTCATGGCTTGGGCACGTATGGCTGCATCTGGAATAGGCTCATTGATATTTATTAATGATGTAACTAATGATGGTAGCAGCAGAATAAATTCAGAAGTGTACAGAAACATTTTGTCTGCCAATTTACGGCAAAATGCATTGAAACTAATCGGGAGGATGTTTATCATGCAGCAGGACAATGACCCAAAGCACACTGCCAAAAAAACAAAGGACTGCACCAAACAACTTGTTTTTGCCCCTATTTATCATGAGCTGAACTCAAGACTTTCTCTACATACAAAAAAGACCTATTTCTCTCAAATATTGTTCACAAATGTGTCTAAATCTGTGTTAGTGAGCACTTCTCCTTTGCCGAGATAATCCATCCACCTCAAAGGTGTGGCATATCAAGCTGCTGATCGGACAGCATGAGTATTGCACGGGTGTCTTAGGCTGGCCACAATAAACTACTCGAAAATGTGCAGTTCCATCACACAGCACAATGCCACAAGTTTCGAGGGAGCATCCAATTGGCATGCTGACTGTAGGAATGTCCACCAGAGCTTTCCTCAGACTAGCTAATATCACCTGACATTATTATCCCTGCTCCCCTTTTTATTTGTGTTTTAACTGATAAAAATACTTAAGAAATAAAAATCACATCGAAAACATAACAATTCATGTTGCACTTATCGTTGGATGAACAAATAGGGTGCGCTGCAAAATGTTCTGTTACATTGCAAAAGTAGCTTGGCCCAACATCTTTGTTCAATATAACTGGTGATACAATATTGGCAGCAATACTTATAGCTACACATCTAGAAGAGATGAGAATAATTTTCGTTTTAACAGAGTAGTTAGGTAATTAACGTAGTCAAGCAAACAATCTACAGGTACCTTAACGTGCGTTTCTCGGGTGACTGGCCTGATCTGTCTCCTTCCTGCTGAAATAATTAGTTTTGTGCACAGTGCACACAAGGTGAGAGACTGTTGTTTCGAATGCGGCAATGAAGTTGGTGCTTCTCATACAACTTGCCCACACAGAGCGTATTGGTGGCTCTGATTATGACAATGCGTCCTGTGTTTCTCAAATCGCATGCAGAAAACAGCACATCGAGCTAAATATCCTTTAGAAAGATCGTCTACCCCAACAAATTATATGTCAAACAAAAGGTTTTGATTTATTTTACCTGATGTGATAGGAAAGATGTCACAGTGCTACTAACCCCAAGAGTGGATTGATTCCAGTCGTGATGGTTCTCTTTCATTGGCATAAGCATCTTCTTTGTCCCTGTCAAAAAAAAATTCTTGAGAGCACCTGTCGTATTTGATTGCAAAATAATGTAACCCTAGGTCACGGTAGCAAGCAGGTCTTGGGCCCATAACAGGCAAGTAACACAGAAAGAAAATAATTCCAAAAATTCCAGGTTATTATTGGGCTCAATAAATAGCAATTAACTAGGTAAATAAATTGATTCCAGATACATGTGTACGGGCAAATTGGCTAAAGGTGTCTCAACTCAACAAAAGAAAATATATAAACTATACAAAAACTCTCTCTCAACCTACAACAAAATCAATCTTCCTACAAAAACAGTGACAAACATTCATATAGCCGCCTATAGACAAAAGCACAATCTCCCAGCCTACCTCCAACGTACTATAATACAAAGAGACACCAAACGGAAATACCATCTCACCCTCGTATATAGTCAGCGCCCCACAACTGACATCTTCAACACCTCAACAATTCGACAGGAACACCAGCTAGAATATCAATCAGTTCCTCAGACACAACACAAAACATGCATTCATGTCACCAACGAACATAATTTATACACTGACTCATTATTTACATCACACAGGTTAGCAGTTTCATAAAGACACACACGATCTTAAAACGTAACGTAGCTTGGGAACCTGGACCTGGTCCTACCCAGCCCGCTTGCTCTGTCTTTCACCCAAACTCCTGTCTGAACTCCGATCTTCCAACTTTATCCCTGCACGCCAGTGTTTGCAAGGTTTTTCCCGCGACCAAAATAGAAGTGGCGAAATCCCCTGACCAGGGTACCAATACCGTACCCCCGCCATCGTTTCCACCCACTTGGCTGCAATAATAAATTCTAAAGTTCAAATGTTCAGAACAAAAAAGATACATATGATGGCCAGTTCAGATCAATGATTTGCAGCGAGATTAGATGCAACTAGCGAAAGAATCCCCGACATTCTAAAATCAGTAGTGCCCTTGACTTGGCAACTAGGTAGGTCCCGAGGGGCTTCCAACGCTCTGCAACTAACCAGATCGCTGCTGCAAATTCCACGGCCAAATTCTAAAACCAGCACGAATTATGATCTGAACTGGCTTTTAGGATTCCACTTCCACCCTTCGCCCAATGCCTGAGCGAATGCTATGTATGTACTGCTACTGTTTGTAGTTCTTACTCAGCTGGCTACTAGCTTAACGAGTTAACTAGCTTGGTGCGCTACATTTCAAATAACTTAAACCAGAGACAGATGCTTGAAAAAAAAATCCTTAGAAACATACCACTATAGTTTTTCTCTTTTCTTCCTCAACTTTCCTCTTCTTTATATAATGTGCCCCCGATGGCTTTGATCTTTTTATCAGTCAGAAAATGTCTACGTATAAACGTCAACAGCTGCACGTACTCACCCACCGTCCACACCTGGCCCCGCCCTTCCTCACCATCGCTCGAAACGTCAAAATCATCTCACTCATAACAAATAAATAAGTCTTGACTTTATGTATAATTTGTTTTATGTTTATAATAACTAAAACTACATATGGATTGATTTCCACCATTTTGACAAATATATATTATTCATTGTATATATTTTTTCGGATGGGTGGGGCGCCCAATCGGCGCCCCCCCATGCAGGTGTTGATTGCCTATGCCTAGAAATGCCTCTGCTCCTAAGCATCAGCCACATACAGTAGGGCCACCCTTTTCCCCGAACATGTCAGCAAGTCGACAATGTTCTTAGTGGGGTGAGTTACCCCATCTTACCCATATCCGAGCCGACGTGTAGGCCTATTCCTGAAATTCCTATCCAATTCCTATCTGACAATGAATGTTTACTTTTCACATTATTTTGTTACATGGTTTAGGCGATGTTGCATTTTTTAGAAAGCGATGTCTAATTTAAAACGTATAGAGAAGTGGTCTGTCGTGGACTAAGGACGCACAAGCATCTTTCTCTAGCATGCGCTATCTTGTCTTCTGCTAAATTGTGCGCTTTAATATATTGGTTAAATACAGTAGTCTGCTTAAGCACATCCGTTACATGACCTGTGCACAAATGTAGTCTAGGTCTATAGCAGTGCATGTAGTATGTCTTATAGAAGTTTAAAATAATTACATGAACTGCTTTCCAGAGCCACGGAGCTTCTGAAATAAATGTATCATCACCTCACTCAAAGTCAGCCGCGTTGGAATAAATGTGATTGCGAATTACAAATTGGAAATGTATTTACAACAGTTCAAACCACCCAGCCTCGTAAAATAAAAGCGTCTGTTTTCCATATATCCACTGAAATATCTATAAAATAGACCACTGAACCTCTGAATATTGGCATTTTCTTGCAAGTTAAAATGAAAGCTCAAACCAGAAATTCCGTTTTGAATGATATGATGTTCATTGTATATCATTTCGGATACAGTCAGGATTTTATCACAACGATCCGAGAAGCATGGCAACCGAACTTTATCCGATTCGGGATCCGAAAGTCAACTGCTTAATATTGCATCTGACTTAGTCGGATAACGGATTGGATCTCACATAATCGGATTTCGGATGTATCTGGGAAGACGTCTAACTCCTCTTCAGTTTTAACAAGTAAGATTTATACAGGCCGAGCTATCATACAGCTCCGGATTTTTTCTTTCCTTTCCAAAAAAATTGAAAGAAAGAGTTTTGAGTGAGGAAAGGATGCGTTCAATTTGCAGTGGTGTCTTAATTTTGGATAACTTCTTAATTTCTGTTGTTCATGGCTGCCTACTACGTTTGCTTGTGATATTATATATTGTAGAAAAAAATATTTTGCAATTGTTACAAAAAAATAAACAAAGTGAATTCATTAACATGCCTATTTTGTGTGTCACTAAACAGAGTGCTATTATAGTAAACAACAAGGTCCCTGTTTTCGTGTGGATCATTGCAAAAAGATCACAGATGTTTGCAATTCTTATAGATTTGTTAGCATCTAGTTACCAAAGTAATCTACTGATATTACATTGTTGTTGTGTTATAATTTCATATTACCACCATTTCATCCAATTGATAAATGCCTACAAGCATTTAAATGTACATATTGCCTATTGAAAGTCTATTCCCTTTTTACCTTTTAGTTTTATTGTTTTAAATGTCAGTGCCTCACTTTTATGCACAGTGTGTATGTTTTACATTAATCTACAGACCATGTACCATACTGATTATTGTAAAATAAAATTAAAAATAAACCTGCACTGAAATATAATTGGATAAGTCTCCTATCCCCTTAGTTAATAGTTGGTGGAAGTACATTTGGCACTAATCCTAGCTGTGAGACTGTTGGGGTAGGTCTCTAAAGGAATTTGCACACTTAAGTTTGATACTCTGACAATTCCTTAAAAAAACTGTTCAAGCTCTGTCAAGCTCCTTTGAGGAGTTCCGATGAAGTATTCAAGTCATGTCACATATTTGACTGGATTTAGGAAGGGCATTTTTTCCTTACCCACTCCACTGTAGATTTGTCTGTGTCCTTCAGATCGTTGTTAGGTTGGAAGGTGAGCTTCCATCCCAGTTTCAGCTTCCTTGGAAATACAAAGATACTTACATTCGGAACCACAACAAAACACAAGAACGTCACAGTATAACAATCAACAAAAAACAGGGGGCTGAACTAAATGCAAAGACCAATGAGGAGAACAAACAAGAAAGGGCTCAACACAGGTGAAAAACATGGGTAAATCAACTAACAAGGACAGGAACTCCAAATAAGGACATGAGACTAAACAGCAAGGAACCAAAAATAAAAAGACTGGAACAAATATGTTAGGCTGTAATCGTTACATCTGCATAAAATGACGCTGCTGACACCATACCTCACAATAGTGATAGGGTTCTTTGGGTTATACTCCAAACATGATGCTTAGCATTTACGCCAAAATGTAAAAATGTATTTTGACAGACCAAATGGCTAGATAAATCTCTTTAGTGTTTTTTGGCATATTTAAAAAAGAATCCATGGAGGGCTTGCCACTATATGAAAGAGGCCAGATTTGTGGAGAGCTTGGGTTGTGGTTATGATCTTGGCTACAAAGTGCAATCGCTCAGTCAAAGCTGCCACTGGTCTCTTTGATCAGTCTCCTTGTTCCTTGGTCATCCAGTTTAGAAGGACAGCCTGGTCTTTGCTGCAATACACCTTCTACTTCGTAATATTGATTTAAACATTTTTTAAAGGGATTTTCAAGGACTTCCCTGATTTGTGTATGTCCAGACCTTTGTCCCTTAGTTCTTTTAGATGGACCTGGATCCTCATGATTGCATGTTTGCTTTGCAATCCAACAGAGGGAAATTGTGATATTATACTGAAATTATGTGAGAAACTGCATTTTAACACAGATGGAGGCCAGGTTGTGTGTTATTTAGATGGGGATTGGTTATACATGAGTTAATTTAGGATCCAGGGGAGTAGAGATAATGACATTTCAGTTTCGGATTTAAAATGTACAATTTCCATTTACAGTAATAACTGACACTGACAAGACAAAATGTGCCACAAGTTCAAGGGAGTATAGACATTTTATGAACTGTAGGTATAAATTAATCCAGAAATTATGTGGCAGTGATGCCTTGGGTCTGTCTATGAGGCTCTACAACAGTGTTGCGGTATGACACAGCTGAGTGGGATGTCACTGTCCAGGGTGTTGAAACATTGGTGCACTGTGCTGGAACACATGATCACTGTCCATGGTACTGGAATGGTATGGTGAATGTGCTGTGTGGTCAGAGTTGTAATGAATTGACCAATCTAACTAATTCAATGTATTAACACATTAATTCACTTCAAGTCTTTATTCCTGTTATTTTGTCCACCTTGCCCCCCCCAACCATCACCGAAATGATCCCGGAGTGATAAAGAATAGAGCACAAGAGACAAAGAACGACAGAATTTATTACCTGAAATGAGATTGCTTCCGTCAACTCTGTCTTTAACGTTTACTAATAAAAAACAAAAAACTGGCCTGTGAATTCGGCAAACCTCCTCAAGTGTGTGTAAATCAGTAAGTGTCTCTCCTATTTTAAGAGTGCGTGTATGCCCCTATCACTCTTTAAGAGTGTGAGTGTATGTTTGTGTGTGTGCTGGAGCAAAAGTGTGTGCGTCACAGTATTACCCACTTTAATTAATGAGTGTATATCATTGGAGACAGGCCAAGACTGAGACAATAGCAGTCCCAGGGCTCGGTCTCCGCCTCAACCAGTCCTCAAAGCCAGATGCAGCCTCTGCTACAGCCATCCAATTACTGTACGTGTGCATGTTGCTTGTACATATTTTTCTGTACCCCATATTATGGACCAGACCAATACCCACTGTTTTAGATGAATGTTATTTGTATTTTTAAGTGGAGTTTGATTCTAGTCTTTGTTGAAGCATTGTTAGTAATGATCTACTGTATCACTGTTTCCTACATTAACAACCATTGATTAGAATGTAGAATTTCACAGTGGCATTATTTGGACTGGGACACTTTGGAGATAATGAGCCCACTCCTACAATTCCATCAATGGTGTAGCCACTCCTATGTGGTAAATAGCTGGTTAATTTATCACTTTCATTAAATACCAGATCTCCTCGTCAATATCCAATTCACCACTGGCTGTGTCAGCGTTTCGGTGTTGCATAAATGGGTTTTATGACAACAACTCAGGGTTAGTGCTTGTGCCATAGGCTAATGTCTGCTGTCATGTTCTTTCTATTAATGGGATGTGCTTTCAATATATTTAAAGCTTAAGTGCACACATATTTAATTACTCTTTCAAGTACATTTATTTTTTTGTCTTTTCAGTAAATGTGTATAAGTGTCGAAATGTTCTGTTTCAATATTGCCTGCTCCTTATGTACTCACACTTAGAAAAACTTCTGGTACTGTATGTCTTCTATGTGTTAGGATTATAACCCTGTGAGTGTGTCTAAGCTGTTAGATTGAACAAGATTTAGATTGGGCAAAACAGTTGACCTGAACGCCCTGGTATGATTGTCAGTGCCAGGCACGCTGTTTTCATTATCACAGAAATAGCCCCCCTCCAGAGCCTTTCATGCCTGATAGTGTCTAGGATTTACAGAGAACTGTGCAGCAATGTGAAGCCATGTTCCAGTAGTAACTCTTCCAGCTACATGCATATATGCAGCTCCTCGCCAGAGATTATAGTTCAATATCTGTCTCCAACCTTCACCTCTGTCTCCTCTTTATCTTTTTCCAATGGCTCTCACTTTCTATAAAAGCCTTGAGAAAAAAAAACTGTAATGAGAGTTAGTATGCAAAATAAGACCTGTGAACAGCAGTTGACCAACACTTTCCTGAAAAGCAATAGAATCCATCTTGCAGAATTCAGGTGTTCTTGATGCCATTTTGACATGGTTCTATGTTGAACCAAATAAACAAACTACCAATTGTTGATATAAATAGATAGCTACATTGATTAATATTTTTTGATTATTTTGAAGAACGTTGCAGGGTTTTTACCTCTGTTCTAACATATAGACTTATTGACCAGTTAAATCAAGCTGAAAGAGCTTGAAAAAGTGAAAGAGCTGGTCCTGAGGAGAATGTACTGTACATAGTCACTGACTGACTTAATTGACCGTTCTGAATGAGCATACAACCATACTGCCTTTCACAAGACACCATCAAATCAACCTTAGAATTTGTGGTTAGTTAAGAACTCTTGAAGATCCTGAACAAACCCCTGCTCAATGGATTGTATTTACAGGGTTCTTGGAGGACTTACAAGGTTAAACATAGCAAAAGGTTACTGAACTTTGGAGTGGAAGCATTGCTTAGCAATAAATATTTGTGATCATACCTTACAGTAAATTCCTGCTTCCATTTCTTTGAATTACTGTCACATTTTAGGGTGTAAATTGTTATGTATCTGATTCCTTCTCAAACCTGGGAGAATATAAAACCTCTCAAAACTGCCTGTATTTCTTCTCCACTACCCTGTCTTACACTCAAATATTTCCCTGCTGCTGTAACTACCACATCAATCTTCTTTGATTTCCACTCCATCAGTACAGTGCAGTTGATTACCATGGCTATAAATGCAATAAATTCAACCTTAGTAAAAATCGCTCTCTCTGGAACTCTCTCTTCAGGCCTCTCTTAGGGACTCCTTGTCAAACCTTTTAACCCTCAACAATCTTTTACTTTCCCAACTCCTTTCGCACATAAAAACATTTACCCCACTAATACTCTGGTATTCTCAACTGTTCGCTCTCATCCAGGGTACTTGAGTTCCTCAGCTGCTGGAGCCACATCCCAGTTTACACACAGTTTGCACACAGTTTACACACTCCCTCTTATTCTGCCCTAATGCACATTTCTCATTTTGTGGGATCTTTCCCTTGTACATACTGCCGCAACATGTCAAAATCCCTCAGAGCTGAAGGTTCTAAACAAACACTCCCAACCAACAGCCAATATACTTTAGCCTGACCTTTATTAGTTAGAAACTGTGTCAAAGCTTGACTGCAAAGTACCACACAGGTTGAGCCACAGGATATGTGACATGGAACGTACTGCCTCCAGGCAAGGGGATGCATAACAAATCTACAATTCCTCATCTGAAACTTTGACAGATGTATGAGTTCCAAGTTTGATCTTCAGATAGTCTGACAAAACATATTGGTCATCTAAAAAGCAAAGATCCATCTTTTTCAAAAATCTCCTTTCTACCAGTCCAATATCATCAGTATTTTTCCTCATCAGCGTATGACTCTACTTTCAAGGTTGAACATCAGAGCTGTCAATCCTGCTAACAGGCTCCAGTTCAAGATACTCAGTGTTCTTAAAAAGAGTAAGACGATTCAAATGAAAAAAAAGTTTTCTTGGTTGATACTTGAGACAAAAGTTGATGTGCTGGTTTTCTCTAAACACCATTTTCAAACTTAATGAACTCCATATGCTTCCTAGAAAATGCTTTAAATTTTTTAGACAAGCACTTTATGGTACAAGCCGGCTTGCCCCGCTTACAGGTTAGATGAAAGCTATAAATAAAAGTGACGTGATGAGCACCAGACGTAATATATAAAATTAAAAACTACCATTCAGTAAAATAGTTGTAAAATCTATATGTCCTCGTCCAGATTCATTGAAACAAATTAACACAAAATACATTTGTTAAAACAAATGTTTCATAATTCTTTAAGGGGAATAGAAATTATACTTCAGCAAACACACATTTGTGACAGATTTACTGTGAAAGCAGAAAGACTAGGTTAAGAATAAACATTAACTCTGTAAGCCTTTAGCCCATCTGAAATGCAATCAAAGCCCTGTCTGTTTAGTATAGCCAGTCAGATTCCTTTTTGCCTTCAAGGCAAAGCTACCTTCAGTACATGTCTGAGTAATTAAAACTCCCACGTGTCTCTTAAATACTTCACTGTTGAGTAAACGTGTAGAAACATTCTCCTTCACAAAGAACATTTGAAGAAGCCAGAACTCAGACTATGTTGCATGGTATCGTTTTAATATTTCAGGCATGTCCAAGGTAACTCTCGTTTTGAATAATTTTGGTTATTGTCAAACATTAAATTCGTCATTCATGGCACGTGTGCATTTTAAATTAGCGTCACATTCAATCTACCTATTACAGTTCCCCATTATTTTATCGGTAGGGTGAGTGCGTAATACTATAACATGTAGGACTTTAATTGAACTCCCATCATAATCAATGTTCAGTCATCTGAGACCAGGCATGTATTTGTCTTTGTGCGAACACACTCAACAGGCATGGGTTAACATTCATTCTAGCATGGATGAACACTGATAATCCGAGACAATTGAAAGGCTATAATGGGATATGGGAAGGTTATAATGACTGCCTCTAACTCAACTGTTGCAGTGTGAGTGAATCTAGCTAAAAAGAATATAATGTAATGCAATGTGGATATAAAAAATTGTGACACGTTATATATGCAAAGAAAAGCAAGAGGGTTTGAACTGTACACAGTCAAAGACCTGAAGCTGAGGCACTGATGAAAAAATAAATAGTTTGATATTGAGAGAGGTGACAGAAAGAGAACCCTCAGGAAGAAAAGTTATAGTCCTAGAGAATGAGGGAGAAAACGAGAGATGAAAAACAGAGGGATGGTATAAAAAACATTTGAGTCCTCACTTTGTGAGCGGACATGGCAGACAGACAGGAAGTTCTGGTCGAACTAAAGTAAGCATAAATCCACAGTGGATGAAGAAGGTAGAGCTATACCCAAACTTTAAAAAGACGTCCACCATGAATGATTTAGGAGACAAAACTTAACTTTTAACGGGACAATAAAAAGCAAGTGTCGTTTCCATCAAGAAGCTTCCTGAAGGGTTGACAATCAGTCTGTTTCCATTCACCGTCGTAAAGGAAC
Organism: Esox niger; assembly: GCA_016801105.1. Lineage (NCBI taxonomy): Eukaryota > Metazoa > Chordata > Actinopteri > Esociformes > Esocidae > Esox > Esox niger. Next base: position 33,678 of record JACXGJ010001304.1, on the reverse strand, counting down.
TTTATTGTCTGCTCATACTTTCTCTATCGCTCTCTTTCTGTCTCTCATTTATCACTCTTTTGTTATCTTTACCTCTCTCATATTCTCTTTTTGCCTAACCCTTTCTGGCTCTTTTCTGGCTCCTTTTGTCCCTCCTTGTTTTCAGAACTCTGAAGATGCAGGTTGAGACATAAGGTTAATTGATGCTACCAAAGTACACCACGCTACCAAAGTATACCACACTCATGCATATGCACATACATAATAACATGCTTCGTAAGCATCTTCAATGACATACAGTGAACTCCATGAATTAAGTTGTGTGCTTTATTCCAGCACATTGGATTTGAAATTATACAACGGCAAGTGGCATTCTATTTTGCATCATTAAGGTATGCACGAAAGAGCAGTCAATGCCAATTTGATTCATGGTTTTGGATCAGCTTTTGTAATCTGATGTTGGTGTCTGACAAACAAATGTCAATGCAGGTCAAGCTTTTCATCATGAGTCAGATAAATCTGTACAGATTGATTGGAGACATTGGGCATGCCAAAATCAATTGTCAGGTACGTTGTCAGCCCCCTTCAATGTCTTATGTCGCCACAGCATTTGTTCACTCTCCCCAACTACTCTCTCTTCCTCATCCCTCCTATCTCCAGAATCAGCTTCTTCCACCCTACTGTCTGCGCTTTCCAAGTCTTACGACTCTCACTGTCCCCTTTCTTCCTGGCCAGCAAGGCCATCCCCTCCTGCTCCATGGCTAAGTGACTTGCAGGAGTGTGCTTCAGGCAGTTGAGCAAAAATTGAGAAAAACAAATCTTCTGAATTATTTAGCATCCTTCCAATCCTTACTTGCTATGTTCTCTTCTTTCCTATCTGCTGCTACAGCCATCTTCTATCACTCAAAATTCCAAACTTTTTTTTCTAAACAAAGGAAACACTTTATAGCCCTCCCCCTCCTCTCCCCGTACGTTCTCTCTCAGCAAATGACTTTGTCACCCACTTTCAAAAGACTCACCCAGTCATGCTTCAGTCAGCCCACTGGTCGCTCACATGCCAAACTTGGCAATTAATTAACCGCCTTTTCTTCACTCTTACCAGATGATATCCAGCAACTAGTGATGGTTGGCTGCCCAGCATCATACCCTTTTGACCCTATTCCCTTCTTCCTTCACCAGGCCATCTCAGGAGATCTTCTCCTATTCCTCCCCTCCCCATTAACTCTTTGCTGAGCACTGGCTGTCCCAGCAGACTTCAAGATGGCCAGAGTAGCTCCCATCTTAAAGAAACTAACATTTTACCCTTTTGATGTCAAAAACTACAAGCCAGTATCCCTCCTGTTTTTCCTTTCCAAGACACTTGAGAGCGCTGTCTCTATCAAACTCTATTCTTACATCTCTCATACCAGTCAGAATTCAAAACAGGCCACTCCATTGAAATAAATAAATTCTTTGTAACAGAAGCTATTTGCACTGCCAAGCAAACACTTCCCTCCTCCTCAATGATTTATCTGATGCCTTCAACACTGTGAACCAAAGCATCTTACTTTCCACCCTCTCTGATTTATGCACATCTCAGGCTTTGATCACTCTTGGATTTCTTGCTACCTGGCAGGCGGCTCCTACCAGGTGACATTTAGAGGATCGATATCTGACATGCAGCCTTTTATTACTGGTGTTCCCCAAGGCTCGCTTCTTGGCCCTCTCCTCTTCTTTCTATACACCACAGCTCTTGGCCATTTCATATCACTGTTATGCAGATGACAATAAAGTGACAACATGCATCTCTGCATGACTGGTTTAACATCTCTACTTGGATGTTTGCCCACCACCTCATTCTTAACCTTGATAATACTTGAGCTTCTCTTCTTTCACAAGAAGGTATGTCCACTCCATGACATGTCCATCATGGTTGACAACTCAAGTGTCCTCCTCTCAGAGTGTAAAAAATCTTTGTGTGACACTTGTCAACATGCTGTTGTTCTCTGCTAACATCAAGGCAGTGACTCGCAGCTTCAGGTTTATGCTTAATGTTCGTAGAGTATGACCTGATCTCACTCAGGTCTTTTGTCATCTCACTTCTGAACTACTGCAAATCACTCGGAGTTGGTCTCCTGGCATGCGCAACCAAACCCCTGCAACTCGTTCTGCAAAGCAGTGGCCCGACTTGTGGTCAACATTCGCAAATGTTCTCATGTCACCCCACTTCTTTGCAGTCTACCCTGCCTTCCATTCGAAGCTAACATTTTCTTCAAGGTTACAGTTCTTGACTACAGAGCAACAAGAGGAGTTGCTTCTCCCTAACTTCTGACAATGCTCTAACCCTACATCCTTACCCAGGCACTTTGTTCAGCTACTTCTGGACCTTTGGCTGTCCAACCCCTGTTGGAGATATTCCCAATCCACAATCAAAACTCTTCTCTGCACCACAGTGGTGGGATCAGATTCCCTTGAAGGCTAGGATAGCAGATTCTCTGCGTATCTTTAGCTCTGTGCAGTGGGCCCTGGGTTCCTCCTGGTGCAGAATAATGCTCAAATGTTCAAAGAGTATATAAAATAGTTCCATTGCCACCACCACTGTCTATTATAAATGTTTAATGTTTTATGTTTATCTGTTTAGGCTTCTTTCCAGCAATAACCTTTCCAGATAACTAATTCATTGAGTAGAATGCAGTTACTACTAAACATAGCTTGTTTAAAAAGGCATGCACTTAGACTGCTTCGCACTGGGTAAGAGCATCTGCTAAACTACTAAAATGTAAATATAAAGTACTCTTCCTTCGGTACAGTGAGATGTGGACTGGCCAGACCTCAGATTCTGGCTCTATAGGTTTCTTCTAGGTTCTATCCCTAGTATGGAGTTTTGAGTGTTGCCAGGTGGGGTGTATTTCCTAAGCAATTGGGTGCAAAAAATGTTTTAATGGGCTTCGGCAAGTTGATTTCTTTCCTTGGAGACTGCAGCAGAATACAGTTTACGGTCGATAAAATTTGGCAACCTTGCATACAGGACCACACTGGTCCAGACATTGCGGACATGAGTAATGTCAGAAAAACAAGTGGATCCTAGTTCTCTTTTACACCCAAGCATGTCAGAATATTACATTAAAACTTAATAACCACAAACTTTAAGGTTAAGTTATGATAAAAATGAATATATAAATGTATTGCTTTCATATTTTTGTTTGATTTTAATTAGGGAGGACATTGTAGCATGCATAAGCTGCTCAAATGGACATGGACAACAGGGCAGAATTAACACTATAATGGTTGTCTTTTTCAAGTGACTAGCCACATTATATAAAGTATTTCACTAAGAGGTGTCTGGTAGAGTGGGGTACCATTGTTGACTAATAGTGTCTGAACCAGTGAACAAAGCAGGCAAAGATGTAGCTGTCAGCTCGTGGTGGCGAACAAGGAGGAGCGGATAGCGGAGTCGTTAGGTCAGTAATCATTTAATGAGAGCTTGACAATGCTCATGGCAGTGAGACAATAATACACAAAGACAAAGGGAGCAGAGGGAACATATATACTGAGGGAAATGACTGTAGATGATGATCAGGTGCGCTAGACGAGACAACAGGTGTGATGAGTTGATGAGATGGGCAATGGTGTCAGAAGGCCGGTGACATCGAGCGCCGAAGCCCGCCTCCTGCAGGGGGAGGATGGGCAGCAGATGGCGTAGTTGTCACAGTAGCACACATTTTATCAAATAAAACGTAATTCCCCAAAAACAAAATGGTGGCTTGTGAAAATGCTGAGTGGATAGTAACTTTGGAAAACTACTGGCCACAGTGGCTGGTAAGCAAAAAGTTAATGTCAAGCGCTGCTTTTTTTGCCAAAAATTTAGTTAAGGCTTACTATAACACAACTATTACGTAACTACTGTATGTTGCAGCCAGCAAATGTGTCTGTCTATCCTGGCCAAAAACGCATGCACAGATGCATACTTCGAACATCCACCAGAAACAGGCGCAATATAACCGTAAACTGTTTTAGTTTAGATTTACTATTATGTAGATACTGAAGGTTTTGGCCAGCGATGTTTTCGTCTATATGGAATAATTCATAATGCCTACATCGCTTTGACTGTGAGGAGATCCGAACACGGGACCTATAGTTTGCAAGTCCACTTCGCTATTAAACAGTCTGTCAGTCAGTCACTCAGTAAGAGACATTTGCTCTTCTTAACCGGCTCCGCTAATGCGGTCCAGCAAAAAGGGCTTTATAAAACACATTTGGCTGATTGTTCTGTTCAGATATAACCAGATGCCTTTAAACTATGATAATTTAGATAGAAAACTCCACATATTAGTTTAACCATTTAATGGAGAAGTTATGCACAGCCCCGCAAGTCTTGGCATTAGGTTCTGGTCCTCTAGGGTAACTAACCTGACTGAGTGAGTAACCTGACGATTAAACAGACAGGTGTACAATCTGACATGGTGATAGGAGCGATCCTGCATCAGCTGATGTGCTGCTGAACAATTACCACTCTGGTTTCCATGCTAAACTGGCTACGTGGAAAAAACATTGCAATATCTACAAAGTACCTAAAACTGGAAGGTTGCTGATGAACCAAGTCACCTGATCTGAATCCAATTGAGCTTGGCTTTCAAATGCTGAAGACAATAATAAGAAACTGAAGATGGACACATTACAGGTCTGCATAGCATCAGGGAAGAAAATAATCATATCATAACAATTCAAATATTTTCAGCACAAAAACAACACAAAAACTGAGCAAATGGTTAAGAGTTCACTGTATCGCTATAATGAGACATCACAGTTATTAACACTACTTCACACTTGAGAGTGAGCTTCCACTGGACAACCTTACATGGGGTCCAGTATACTCTAGTACGTTTCAAGGGCAATAAGCATGGTTTCCAGCTCATACTGCTTATTTTGACCAATCAGCTTTGATGGCAGGATAATGTTTTTCTCCCATAAGTATTGGCTCTAATATAGAAATATGCAAAGCAGTGTGGCGACATTAGTGGGAGACAAATACAGGCTATTTGTCTTGGCTGGCTGGCGTGAGTGTGTGTGTGTTTGTTTTGTGTCCATTGTCTATGTATGTGTTTGTGTGTGTGTGTGTGTGTTTGTGTGCGTTTGATTTTTGTTTGTGTGTTGGAAACAAATATGTTTAGCTCTGGCCTCTGTTACCACAGCTGTCCAATGAGATACACAGGAATAGGAGCACAGGTGTTATTGCGATTTACCTGTTTGGCTAGATGTATACGTGTCTGTCCGGGCATGCATGCGTTTGTGTGTGAAATGTAATTTATGTTCCTGACTTACATAACAAGAGAGGGTAATTTTATTGAGTGTATTATTTGGGGTTCTAGGTAAGAGTTCCTGTGATGGTAACATTTCTGAAATCCCTAATAAAACACTGTTGAAGCACTCATACTTCCACATTTACTGGCACCCACTCACAGTTCGTAAGAACAGTGCAGATAACATGGACATACACACACACACACACGCACACACGCGCACACACACACACACACACACACACACACACACACACACACACACACACACAGACACACCTATTCCCATTCAAATATATTTTCGCTATAAGCTAATAAGTTAGCAAGCAATATGCTTTTTTGTTTGTGTGTGGGGGGACTTAAATCAAGTAGAAAAACCCACACTACAGTAGTCTCTATAGACTAGTTGGCTGGCTAGGCACAGTTTTACCCAAGTGGCTAGGTTGCTCGAAAACAGATGTACACACTTGTACCAAAGCCAAAATCAGTATTTGAAGTTGTTACATATGTGGTTAAAAGTTGCTTATAGCCTGTCCTTTGCTCTCACTATGCATTTGCATTACAGCTAAGCAAAGAACTAAACACTCCCCTTTTAAGGACCCAATGCAGCCGCTGACTTTAAAGGGGAACCTAGACTGAAGATAACATTAAAGGTGAATCAAAGTTTAAATGTTCTGAAGGTTTATTTGTCATTTGCAATAACAAGTAATGGCAATGAAATGTTTAGTTTTTCTACTCCCGACAGTGCAGTTAAAAGTTAAAAGACTAACTGTAATTATAATATAAAAATAAGATGATAACGCAACAGTCAATAATAACACTACAAAAACACGCATCAATAATATTAACTGTACAACTGTACAACCGTAGTGCAATGTAAAAATGACAGTGAGATAATTGGCAGATGAGCATGATATAAAGTGTGCAAGAATAATGATAAATATCAAAGAGTCAACAAAGTTTATAAATGGCTAATTTCTGGACTGTCTCTCCATGCATGCATTTCTCTCATTTAGTGAGAACAGGGTTCAGCTATTGTGAGTGTAGCTTCAGAGGGTAACATTGTTCTTTCCCCACTAAAGCATTTTGACAGAATGTGAAATAATGCCTATCTACATGACAAATAAATTACATTAGCGTGCACTTGAGGTTTTTGATAATCATGATGAAGAAACCTTCATCGATTGTGGAACACATGGTCTTAGTGTGACATGTGTAGAAAGAATGTATCTTTGTATATGTGCGAGAGATATCATAGGAAATCAGATGTCCAGAAAGAGAGTCAGACAGGGAGTACAGTCTTGATTAGTCTGACAAGATACAGCAACACCTGAGACAACATCATGATGTTAATAGCACAATTAGCCCAAGCCATTACTCACCATCCTTAAGGGGCTAAGAGTCAGACACTGACAGAAGTATTGCCCCTGGGGCAGTTAGTTGTCATCTGCTATCATGTTGGGCCCCTTTGGGTCAGTTCCTTTGCTACTTCAGCTATACCTCTTACCCCTGGGGTAGTGTTTTGACATGATGTGGCATGTAGATAACTATAGGGAAAATATCAGCCAGTATTTGTCATGGCTGTTATTGTCCCTGGAGGAAAGTGAAATTATCAGGATAATTACCCTTAAGCCAAATATCCATTCTGAGCAACCCCATTCCCCAACAACAGAAATGTATGCATGTTTTTTGTGTAAACCACTTGCTTTTGTGTGAGCTTGTGTGTGTGCGTGCATATTGCTATGTGAAATAAAAACAAATGAACTGCCTTCACAAAGATTTTTCTGCTTGCTATCATTCTCTCGCTGCAGCTAACAAGGCAATTGACTGTCCAAAATTAACAAAATGTTCAGCCTGTTGTTCCCTTAATGTTAAACACTGGAATAATTAAAAAAAACATCCAGTAAATGTCTGCTCTCCATCCCTCTCCTTTTTCCTCTCACTCTCTGCATTCACAAATGTAATGCTATGTTGGATTTCATAATACCCTCTGTGAAATGGCAGCTTCACTGTCTCACTGGCATCACCTTTAAAGCATTCTTTCTGCATTTCTCCCTTTCCCGTTTTTTTACTGTGCAGGTGTGTCATTGATTTGTTTCCAAAATATACAACAATAATGAAATCTACCAACGTCAACATCAAAAGAATGCCTCAATGCCTGATTGCTGTGTTATATTGAATTAATTTATCTTGCTTGATGTAAGAATGATGGGAAAAGGTTGTGTGAGAAAAAGAGTGAGACACACACAGTGTTAGGGAAAAAGAGGGTTAGATAGAATGCTTATAGCCTACATTGGGAGGGAGGTAGGCAGTACAGAAAAAAGCCAAGGACAAAAACAGCCTGCTAGGGATATTATCGAGAGAATGGGACCGAGAGAAGATTATGTATACAAAGATTGATGAAATGGAGGATAACCTTGAGGAATGAATGGGTCCCAGAGTCACGACTCCTTATCAGTCTGTGTCATCTCCTCACTGGGCACCTGTGGCCTGGATGAGTCCATCAAGAAGAGACCTACCAGACTAAACTCATGTCGATGAGACGTTGGGGCACCTCACCAGACACACAAAAACACACAGACATACAGGATATCTTCAAGATCATTTGTTTTATAAGCAGTTTAAATTGGTTGGATTGTTATCAGTTGCCACAAAGTAAAACATTTGGATATATTATAGTATTGATCTACACACAGTGGTACACCTACTCGTATATTCAAATAGCCAAACGGACATGGTTGAGATTTGTAGTTGCATCCAGACATGCTCAAGTGGTTTCGTTGCTGTTCAGAATTAGAATAGGCAAGACGTGTGATCTGAGCAACTTTGTGGAATCATTGTTGGTGCCAGATGTGGAGGTTCCATCCTTTCAGAAACATCTTACCTCATTGGATTTTTCGTGTACTACAGTCTCTAGAGTTTACAGAGAATGGGTAAATCAAAAAAACATCCAGTGAGTGTCAGTTTTATCGGCAAAAACACTTTGTTAATTAGCAAGGTCAGAGGAGAATGACAGGAAATAATAAGGAAGGCTACAAATACTCAAATAACCACTCTTTACAAAGTGGCATGCAGTTGGGCATCTCTAAGTGCACAACACAAAGAACCTTGAAGTAGTGGGCTACAGGTTCCACTCCTGTCAGTTATGACACTGGGCACATGACCACCACAAAAGTACTTATGAAGAGTGGAAATATGTTTTCTGATCTGAGACATCTTGATTGGTAGGGTCAGAATTTGGTGTATATCACATGACTCCAAGGATCCATTATTTCTTGTGTAATCTGGTTGGGGGCGGGGCATAGGTGGTTTTGTAGCATGTCTGAGAGATTTCTAGATGTGTTTCACACATAATTACCCAGTAGGAGAGGTTTGTTTTTTGTACACGGAGGAACACATACATCACTGGGTGTATTGAAGGGTAAGTGAGATCTGAAAAATGCACTTAGTCATGTTTTGTTACATTTCATTAAGACTGCATGTTAATCTGATTGCAATAAAACTCCGTTTTATATGAAGTTGATGTTGTTCTTGACTGAAAGAGCAACTGTCTTTCAGTGATGTTCCTGTCAGCAGATGTACTGATAAACGTACATGGTGCCAACATTTTTCCTCTTTCTGAAAGACTACAAACCAAAAGCTGTAACTTCCTGTTCTGCCATTGTCCCACCCCTTCTCAACTCAGCAGGTTCTTTAACTCCAAAGTAGACTGCATACTGACATCTAGCTAATTTCACAATAAGCAGCACAAAGGCTAATCATCATAATTTGAAGGATTCATTTTTTAAAGAGATCTTACATCATATTTTTTATCCACACATGTTTGAACTGGAGTAGGCAACTGTACAATGATTTTTTAGGACAGAGGTAGGTGGATATTATGTTATTTTGCTGGGGAAACCTATTCAATACAGACTGAATAATTTAAGTTACTAATCACATGTGGACTACAGAAGTTTAAATATAGCAACATGGCAAATTACTAAATTCATTCTATTGATCTGAGACGTGTGCATTGGCTTTAAGAGCTTATTGGTAGAAGTATGCTATTTTCCAGCCCAGTGGCACCACCTGCGGCTTGCCGTAGGAAAAAGCAACTCAACGGTGTACACCTGCTAACACTACCTACTGATTTTGAGAATACAAGATGAAGCACTAGAGAAGGTGAAGAAAGCAATCTACCGCCTGATTCTTATGTAATTGTTATATATTATTTGATGTATGAGTGAACTTAAGTTTAGACTCCAGGTGGGATGTAGCCGATTGGGGAAATAGTAGATGGCTATTTCCCGTATAACAAAATCCAACACTGTTGCTTTAAAAAAACGTGATTTCTATAGTTTATTTACAGTGAAGTTATCCAATATGCGGTCAAGACAACCTGACCACCATGCAATACATTTTATTAGGCACTGATAAGATAAGTATTGGCGACAACAACAAGCTGTTTAACGATTACTCTAGGATTCTGGTAAGGTTCCTGAATGAAGGACCAGCATCTAAGTTTGGTTAAAATATGTTTAAAGTGTTACGGAAGTCTTCTTCCCCGTCAGTTGAAGTGTTCGGTGAATAGCAGTGTATGTAATTAGCCAATGGACGTTAGACTTACAACTGCGCATTAACTTTGTACAAGACAAGTTGGCTAACCCAGCCACTACAGTTTAGTCAAGAGTCCTCATTCATGTACTTCGGGTGCTCCGGAGGTGAACCTTCTTTGAGTGGGAAAGGATGCTCTTTTGATCTCGATCTTCAAGCTTAGTTACTCCAGTATTGAACACCATTGTGACTGACCCATGAGGACTACTGCTCTGCGGGGTTGGACATTTTTATTGAACTCAAGGATTTCCGGTGAACTTTGAATTTTTATTTTAGCTCTTAGGAGTGAAACGACCTTTTTGTTTTTTTGTCCACAACACTCCCGAGCAACGTTTCAGGCCTGCAACGGGTACATTTTATTTGTATAATATAATTTGGATTGCCATCTTAAAGAAATATATTGTATAATCCCAGCTAAAGGTGTATTTATGTTAGAGCATTGCATGTTGGAGTGCTAAGAATTACACGGAGTGATTTGGCCAGTAGAATTGTTGATCAATAAGAATTTAATAGGGGATGTTATTTTTTATTATTTTGTTATGTAATAAATGTAAGTTAGATTACCAATTGTCTGTGTTAGTTGGATATTAATTTTGGTTGACCAAGGTGTATTTTTTTAAATTATTTTGTTATGTAATAAATGTAAGTTAGATTACCAATTGTCTGTGTTAGTTGGATATTAATTTTGGTTGACCAAGGGGTATTAAATTCAAGGAATTGGTATTCACTGTAATGTGGTAGCTTTAACACTTGATAAGGAAAACAACAAGAGTGTATATTCCACCCAAGTAGGGGAACTCAGGGCCCACCCTATAAGAGAGAGTTCTATAGAAATTGGTATTAAGCGGGTGTAGGTCGCTACACAGGAATATACATTCTGTTCCAAACTTGTTTATTTAGAATTGACAGAACCTTTTTAGTAACCTTGAATAAACGCCCTGGTCAGTGCCCTAGGGAACAAATACTCTTGCCGTACAATGTCTTCACTGAACAAGCCCTTGACCAGCCCAGTCACAACATGCTACACCTGCTTACAGATATTCAAAGGGGGGAATTCACTGCTTACTTTAGCTAGATTAGCTACATATTCAAATGTATGTATACACATTTTATAAAGTCCTTTTTAGATCAGCTTTTGCCATGAAGTGCTTTTACAGATACACAGCTTGAAACTCCAAAGAACAAGCAGCAACTTCCGTTCAAGATCAAGCAGCAACTTCCGTTCAAGATCAAGCCCACTGACTTATTTTAAAGAAAACTTAACAATTTGAAGCAAGGCAAGTCCACCACTTCTTTTTCACCTTACTGTGCATGTTTTGTTGTCTAGTGTCTCCGCAGATGTGCTGGCTTCCTGTTGTCATTGCTGAGGATATCACAGCACACAACCCAATTAGTGTGGGCGTGGCTTTTCCTCTTACCCGGTGACATTAAATCCCAAACTGAGGTAGTGTGAACTGTGGCACCTTTTAGCCGTTTTCTGGGACCTGCTGGCATTTGCGCTGCAGCCGGTATTAGGTTCAGCAGTGGAGCTGGTGCTTGCTCATTTTTTTATGTCAGCCTGTTTGTAAAGTTAGCAACTGTGGATCAGAATGAGCCCCCAAGTACAGTAGCCTATTTGCACCAGAACTTCTAATGTATGTATGTATGTGGGATGCCTGTTATTAAGAAAAACATTATTATAAAAATACATACTAAAACATTATTTGTCTATTTAGATTTGAATAGTAATTTGTATTATTTTCAAATTGCTCGGTGCAGAAACATTTGCAGTGTCATGGCATTTCATTAGGGCAAGATCCATATACAACCAGCGGGTGTACCACAGTTAGAGAACATCTGCTCTTGTTGATCAGAACTAAGGAAGAAACCTCGAAAGGAACCACACTCTGAGGGGTGGCCAGTCCTCTTCTGTCTGTGGCGGTTAAATATTATAATAATAAATTAATGCATGCGGGCTATATCCATAAACAGGTGGACAAGGTTAGGAACAATCAGGTGGGGTAAAAACAGTGACAACTGGAAGCGTTGCGCAGCAACTTGATCTGCACCACAACCAGGAGCACTTTGGAAACTGACAGCTACGAGCCATTCAGACCTTGAGGTCTGGTACAAGGGCTTATGTCCTCATAAGTTGAAAGCAAGCAGGACACAAGGAAAGTTTAGAGAGCGAATTCCTTGGCTTTACAAAGGAGAACTGATCCTAGTCCCCCGGCACAAAAATATACCTGAAATGCCTGGCGTTTGAGTTTGTAATTAAAATAACAAGGCCATTTTGAAAGCTACACCCTCCTTCCATGACTTCTCCTAAATAGGTGCATATTACATTGTTCAGTTGTCAGAACTCTAAACTGACCAACTGAAAACAATTTGGAGACTATATACCTGCTTTTCTACCCTGTTTTCCGACTTTATCCGCCAACGCCACTTAGCGCTGGTACCCAAATGGTACCCAGGCGCTAATTACCCCTTGCTGAATGCCTGACGTCAATGGATGAATGCGCGCAACTCCCAGAGGAATTATCTGACCTTTGTTAAATTTGAATAACTTACAAATGAAATACAAGTTGTCTATGACAATTAAAAAACTTTATTAGGCTATTATAGAAACACAATACAAATGATTTAGGCTCCTTATCACACGTTACCGTTGTTCAATGGGAGATTCAGCTTATTTGTAGGCTAATTCATCAAATGTAAATCTATAAATGTATTAGGCAAAACATTTATTCACTAAACAAAATACCAAGGATATTATTTAGCAGTCGTGCAATGTAAAAGTGACAGGTGTGCATGATATAATTGGCAGATGAACATGATCTAAAGTGACGGATGTGGATGGGACTATGGATGGAAAGGAAGAGGGGTTTCTGAATAGAGCAGCCTTACAGCCTGAGGAAAGAAGCTGTCCCGTAGCCTGTTCGTTTTGGAAGGAATACTCATGTATCTTCTGCCGGATGGCAGCTTTGTAAACAGTCCATGGCATGGGTGGCTGGAATCTGAAATGATCAGTTTGCTCCTCCTACACCTCTCTGCGTAACGATCCTGCAGGGGTAGCAGGTCAGACCTTGTGATGCGCTCTGCGGTTTTAATCACCCTCTGAAGTGCTTTACAGTGGAGGGCGATGCAGCTGCCATGCCAGGCGGTGACACATCCGGACAGGATACTCTCGATAGTGCAGCTGTAGAAGAAGATGTTAGAGTGATGAGACCAGGTCAAGTCATCGCTGATGTTGGCACCAAGGAACCGGATGTTGTGAACTCTACCGCAGATCCATTGATGTGTGTGGTGGCATGGTCTTCCCGCCGCTGCTTCCTGTGATCAACAATCATTTATTTTTGTTTTGCTGATATTGAGCTGGAGGTGGTTTTCCTGACACCATGAAGTCAGTGACCTTACCTTTTCTCTTTAGGCTAACTCGTCGTTGTCAGAGATCTGGCCTATGATGGTGGTGTCGTCAGCAAACGTAATGATGGTGTTGGAGACGTGGGTTGCCAGGCAGTCATGGGTGAAGAGAGTACAGGAGCGGGCTCAGCACACAGCCCTGGGGGGGAGTCAGTGAGGAGGAGGTGTTGTTGCCCATCCACACCACCTGGGGCCTGCCTGTCAGGAAGTTCAGGATCCATCTGCACATAGAGCGGTTGAGACCCAGATCCCTGAGCTTCACCGCCAGCTTCTGTTATGTCTGTTAGGTCTGTACGCAATCTGCAGTGGGTCAAGTGTTACAGGCATGGAGTCTGTGATGTTTTAAACAGCTGCTCAAAGCACTTTGTGATGATTGGTATGAGTGCTACAAGGTGGTAATCATTAATTCTGAGGACTTTTAGCTTTTTTTGGCACAGAAACATTGATGGACATTTTAAAGCAGGTGGGGACCACAGACTGACGTAGCGATTGGTTATCAGTAAAGACATCAGTCAGTTGGTCTGCACAGACCTTGAACACAGGCTGGGATGTTGTCTGGTCGAGGAGCTTTGTGGGTGTTAATACTTTTCAGGGCTTTGCAAATGTCTGCTTTGGTCATTTGTAAAGGGCTGCCTTCCAGGGACACTCCATTTTGAGTGAGCGAGCATAGAAAGAGTACAGTTCCTCTGGGAGAGAAGCCAGCACTCCCCCCACACTGCCTGAATAGCCTTTATAGTCAGTGATGGTTCTCAGACCACTCCACATGTTCCTGGTATTGGAGCCCTGTTTGAGAGATTCTACTTTGACTCTGTATTGGCTTTTTGTAGTTTTTTTTGCCTTCCTGAGGTCATACCAGGATTACTTATAATTGTCCTTGCTGCCGGAGTTCAATGCTGCAGTCTATGCCTTAAGCATGGTACGAATAACACTGTTGACCAATTTTTTTTTTTGTTGAAAATCTATATGTATGGCAGCATTTCATTCCAGTGAATGCTACATTCCAACAAAGGCACACCTAATTTTACTTAATGAGGCTCTGATTAGGTGAAAACCTGAACGAGATCTAATTGAATGAGGAAAAGTATAAAAAACACTGATGTGGTCTCAACATTGGAACCAGCTGTATTGCAAACACTGTGGAAGTAGTATCTCAAAACGTAATTTGAATAAAAACTATTCAGCATGACAAAAAAGTTGAAAAGAAAAGCTTTGAGTGAGGAAAAGAAAGGTACAATTCTGGCTTTACTGGCAGAGGGACAAAGTGAGCTCCGATTCTCCGGCCAATCTCTCGCTCCATTTTTCCCTCAATTGCGAACATCTACTTTACTTGGGATAAAGCCTCATTCCCTACCCGGAGGAGGCACTCCATCAGTTTCCGGCTGACTCCTTCGGTTTCCTGGTGAGAACCATGGCCTCAGATTTAGTGGTGCTAATCCTCAACCCCAAACACTTGAACCAGTCCAGTGAGTGCTGTAGGTCACAGACCGATGATGTCATCAGGACCACATCATCTGCAAAAAGCAGGGATGAAATCCCCAGCCCACCAAACTGTAAACCCTCCCCACCCCGACTGCGCCCTGATATCCTGTCCAGAAACGTTACAAACAGGATTGGTGACAACGCGCAGCCCTGACGGAGGCCAACCCCCACCTGGAACGAGTCCGACTTACTACCAAGAACCCGAACACAGCTGTCATTTTGTACGTACAGAGATTGGATAGCCCTATGAAGGGACCTCTTCACCCCATACTCCCGCAGCACCTCCCACAGTATCTCCTGGGGTACCTGGTCATAAGCCTTCTCCAGATCCACAAAGCACATGTAGACTGGATGGGCATATTCCCAGGCCCCCTCCAGGGTTCTTGCAAGAGATAGAGCTGGTCGGTTGTTCCACGACCAGCACGGCATCCGCATTATTCCCCTTCAATCTGAGGTTCAACTATCTGCCGAGCCTCCTTTCCAGCACCTTTGAGTAGACTTTCCCAGGAAGGCTGATTAGTGTAATTCCCCAATAATTGGCACACACCCTCGGTCCCCCTTTTTGAACAGGGGAACCACCACCCCGGTCTGCCACTTATTAGGCTCTGCCACCGACTCCCACGCAATTTTGAAGCGGCCTGTGAACCCGTAGGGGTAGAGGCGACCCTCTCATCTACCGGGGAATCTCCAACATAGCGGCACTTAGACGGGGGCTTATGAGTATCCCAACCCCCGCCCTCACACCCTGAGCAACTCCTGAGAAGAATAGAGTCCATACCCTATCCAAGAGTACCGAGCGTGTAAGTAATCCCCACCAGTATCTAACTGATAACGCTCCACCTCCCCCACAAGTTCCGGCTCGTTCCCCCACAGACAGGTGACGTTCCATGTCCCCAGAGCCAGCCCCTACCGCCCGGGCTTGGTCCGTCAAGGCCCCCGGCCTTCACTGCCACCCATATGGCAACGACACCCAACCCCAGCGGTATTGTGTTTTTCCAAAAACTCCTGTTTTTTTGACACCTTAATAATGTGACCTGTGCTAATATGATGCATGTGCAAGGAATATTGATTGACCACATGGGGTTGTGCTAAAGATCTACTGTAAAACAGCACTCAACATCTTCACAGTCAGATTAAGCCCAGATCTACTGCAAATTCAAAAAATTGTGGTAACACTCAAAATTTACTAAAATGTTATGCTGTTATAAAGTTGTAAGAACGATAAACTGAAGTAGGCCTGTGCAGGCCACTCGAGTTCCTCCACACTAACCTCATCAAACCATATTTTTTGGACTCTCTTCATGTGTAGTGGCACAGTCATCCTGGAATAAGTAAGGGCCTTCCCCAAACTGCCACAAATTTGAAAGCACCCAGTTGGCTAAAATGGTATCCTGTAGCATTAACATGACCCTTCACTTGAACAAAGAGATCTAACACAGCTGCAGACCATTATCCCTCCACTAAACTTTACAAACACTTGGCATTGCGCATGTTGATGTGAGGCTTCCATACAGCTATTCTGTCATGGAAACCCATTTAATGAAGCTATCTGCGCACTGTTCTTGTGGTGCTTCCAGAGGCAGATTGGTACTCGCTATACGTTTCTGCACTCGGCAGCCCTGCTCGGAGTTAGCATGGTCTACCACTTTATGGCTGGCCCATTGTTGGTCCTAAAGTAGATGCTCCCACTTCACAATTTCAGCACTTCTGCAGTTGATTGGTGCAGATCTAGTAGGAAAGACATTTCATAAACTGACTTGTGGCAAAGGCGGCATCCTTTTTCTCAACATCTGGTTATTCAGCATTTTTCTTAGCATCTGTTGAACAAAGCATGTGCTCGCAATTTTCAAATAGCTCCACAGATTCTCAATGGGATTCAGGTTAGGACATTGACTGGTCCTCTAACATTCATATATTTTTACTTGACCCACACATGTTGCTTCTGCCTTGTGGTTGGTATCATTTCCCTCATTTTCGAGTGGCCTTTTATTGTGGACAGCCTAAGGCACACCTGTGCAATACTCATGCTGTCTGATTAGCATCTTGATATGCCACACTTGTGAGGATGGATTATCTCGAGAAAGGAGAAGTGCTCACTAACACAGAGACACATTTGTGAACAATATTTGAGAGAAATGGGCCTTTTTGTATACATCGAGAAAGTCTTAGATCTTTGAGTTGAGCGCATGATAAATGGGGGCAAAAACACAAGTGTTGCATTTATAATTTTGTTCATTGTAGATTATAAATATACATTGGCTTGTTCTATAAATTGAGATTTTTTCCTGATATTGCCTACTCATGGCTTTGCCTCATTACAAAGACTGAGATATCTTGTGATGATATCCAGCTTCATATATCACTGTATCGTGAAACCAAGAGGCAATCTCCAGAACGAGCCAACAACTACGACTTCACTTTCTGGGGTCAGAACAAGGCAAGGAGCAGGGTTTAAAGCCTGCAATGAGCCTGCAATGACTCTGTCTTACTCCTTTACTGTGACTTTGCCAAGAAGTACAGGTCAGGAGCTCCAGTCTGGAGTGTTAAGGCATACAGAATGATCTGTCTCTGACAACGATACCTATTTTCTTAATTAACAAATCATTAATTGTAATTCCAAAAATGTTTATCTGAAACTGGCATTCATCTGAAATTTGCAGTCTGGGAAATGAAGCGTTGATAATTCTCATGACGCCAAGGAGTGTCAGAAGTTTTGCATGGAAAATTCCCCTATTTTGATAGAAAGTAGATTAGAGAGGGGATGTGCTATTAATGAGGCAGATTACATCCAACTGAAGCTAACCCGATTACAGCGTGTTCCATTCTATCTCTCCAGTGCCTCTCACTCTCTTCCATTTTCTCCCCGTTTTCCTCTCCATCTCTGCTTCTCTTGTCCATCACAGAGTGTGGTTGTCCGTGCTGTGTGTATATGTGTGTGTTTTGACGATGGGCCGCTTGGTAATTGTTTCTGGAATGTCATACTGTAGCTGCATTAAGGGAAAATGACTCAATAATGTAAAAGAACACACACATGCAGACACAGGGCAGACACACACACACACACTCTCTGACACAAATTGTAGACCCAAACCTAATTTAGGGTACTACAGGAATTATTCTAATATCTCTACAGGAGACAAAAAAGGGAATGTCTCTACAGAAAAAAAATGAAACAGAGTATAAAGACTCCTATTTTGACAACTTAATTACTTCCAGACGGGAAATAGCTTGAAGTCCATCTAATTGGGGAGAACAAGGAAGGAGTGATTGTAGAAAGGAGGGTAAAAAGAGAAAGGAGACTATAAAGGACTGAAAGATTGCTGATGGCTTTTCATAGCAGACAGAAAGGGAGGTGGATTCATTTGTTTGGAAAAAATTAAAAGAAGACTAATTGTGGGAGAGAAAAAGAGAGGGAGTCGAAGAGAAAGGGAAATAGTAAGAGAAACAGAAGAGGTTCTGTAATTGATGTCTTTACACTCATCTCCTCTCCGGCCTAATTCAGAGAAAAGAGGCCTGCCCCGCTCCATTTCTCCCCTCCGTCCCTCTCCTCTCTTTCATCTCTCTCCTCAACTAGGACTCAAATGAAGCTAAGTGAAACAATAGGGCTAACACAAGGCTTAAATGGCCACAGAAGCACCAAATCAAACATTTTGCTGACAGCACGCAGTAATCCTCCTTTTTACAGTGTTTCACTCATACTCCTTATTTTTCCCTCCCTTTCTTTCCCTCTCATTTTGAGAGGTCCCTCATGTATTAGTTAATCGTGGCTTTGTTTGTGCAGTTGAACTGCTTGCAGCCCTCATATCCTATACAGAGTTTGTGTAATTGGCATTAAATGACCAGCAAAATACTTTATATGGTGACTAATCTTAGCACTAAAACTTAGCTTAGGGCTATATGTTGCTTGTGTTCCTCAGCTGGAAAGCAGTGTACCTTGTTGGAAGATTAGTCATTAAACCATAGAAACAATCTTCTTTAATCAAGGACAAATGAGGGATGAAAGAAGGCTGCTTAACATGCTTTTTACTTCCTAAATACGAGGGAAACTGTGGGTAGTTTAAGAAGCTAGTAAAGAGTGATTTAGAGTGAAAAAAAAACTAAGTTTGTTGGAAACCCCTTTTGGCCCACTCAGGGGCTCTTCTGGGCTGTGTGTGTGTTGGTTACATGCCTCTTGGATGAAACTGGTGTCCTAATATGACTCCTGTCACCACCCCAGAGCCAACATGGCCGACACCATCCCAGAACACAGCAGATGGTGCTCAGTCTGTGCCATACGGACACCACCGGTTAGTTCTAGCTTTTACTACAGAGATTCAGACCGGGGAATGGAGAGAGGAGAAGTTATAATAGGGTATGAGGAAGAAGGGTGGGATTAGGAAGATAGAAAGAAGAAAAATAATGATAGAAAGGATATCAAAGGTTGAGTCCGATAGTACATGGCCTATGCCTTGATGAAAACCATAAATGTGAAATTGTGGTTTTGAGCTCTTTCAATATTGCACATATCCCTGCCTCCTATCCTACACAGCTAACAAAATGTCATGTACTCAGGCGGCTTCAATGTTTTCTTGTGTGGTACAATAACAAGGTGTCACAATCCCCCAGGGCCAGATTTGCAACAGGAAATTGCCTCCTCATCCGATAACAGGATCAGATAACAAATAGTCAAGGGATAGAGGTCTTTACATAAACATGACAGAACAATAACACACAAACACAGAGGTAAACACACACAATCATAACTAGATGCCATGGTCACCATTTGAAATCTCTGGAGGCATGTGGGTATAAAGTAAAATGAATGACTGTTTACTGTCCAAAATTGTTATTTAACTGAACACAAAAATTTTAGTTTCATACATACATTTTGCTAATGGATCAATTGTAGATTTTTTTCTGGATTGGGAATTGCTGTATTTGTAACTAACAGGAGGGCTGTTTAAAAGGAATATTTGAGAAACATGTGTTATGGGTCTAAATATATAATAATGCAATATACATTCCTGGTTATTTCAAAATAATCTCTTTGGGTCTGGTAGGCACAGTAAATATGCCATTTATTTTCTACAACATTATATTAGCCTGTTGTGTGGTGTATAGGGAATCTGCTATTGTTTATTATCTATAATCTGATTATCAGCAAGAAATGTAGGGTCAATTCTGTCACCTTGGTGATATATGACCCTGGTTAGGCGGGGCTTCCATATTGATTTGACAGGTTTGCGTGACATCCGGTTTGCTGGATGGGACTTGCGGTGTGACGTATGGACTTCCTTTATGATGTAGGTTAGGGCAGGACTGTTTGTTAATCTTCCATGTTTAAAAATGTAGCATGGTGTTTTTCCACAAGTAGATTCAGGAAACATACTTTTTTGTGTAAGATATAAAAAAGGGGTCGGGACTAGCGATTTTGGAGTTTCGGCACATTTTTTATTTCAACAAGAGATGGGCCTTAAGATCAGATCTGCCCATAGTAATGGTCCCTAAATAACCACTAGTACAAACTGTAATATAAGTAAGCTGAAAAATATCCCATGTTTTACACAAGGTTTGTAATCCACCAAAGCACAACAGTAAATAAACATTGCATTTTATGTAAGCAGATTAGTTTGTCATTAATAGATAAAATTACATGAAGTTATGTTATATTAATGAGAAAAGTGTTTCTACTGGACATCTTTGTGCTAGTTAAATGTGTAAAAATAGTTAAACTGTGTCCGTATAACAATTTTAAGCAATGTAATTGGTTTAGTTCTAACGTGAATAACAATGATGTAATGCATTTTTTTGTTCGAATAATATATTAACCTGTAAATGGAGTGTTATTTACAAGCTAGGGAAATGGCGAAAAATATGGCTAACAACAGACCAGACATGGAACAACCAAAAACATCTACACATAATCAACAGACCACACCCCAAAATACAAATGAACCGGCTATAACTTTGTTATACCGCAATGCACACAATAATCCTCAGATGCAAGGTTTGCTAACCAAGCTTAGTGACCCCCGTTTTTCACATGATCTTGTTGACTCTCCTCGGAGCTCTCTAATGTTTGTTAGCATTTATAACCACAACACAATTCAAATCAATTATTTAAATTAAAATAATGTGTACTTTCTATGTAAACGGCCTTCTCTGGGCTGTAACAACAGCTGTCTTCCGTGGTAGCCGCGGATTTAATAAGACCATCAAAAAGGTTAGGCCTCTTTGTCACTGGTTTACATAATTGTTCTTCACGTTAGAACTAAACCAGTTACATTGCTTTAAAGTGCTATACGGACACAGTTAACTATGTTTACACATTTAGCTAGCACAGTGATGCTCTCGGTCCAGTAGAAATGCCGTTAGTTATCTCGGCTCAGCCGTGAAATAACGTCATTTAATTGTATCTATTAACGACAAACTCATCCTCTTACATATAAACGCTGGCTATTGTTGCCATATCGACATTATCTTCTTCATACAACTTTTAACAAACAATACATTAGAACATATACTGCAGTCAGATTGTATGTGTTGCTTCAAGTCATTACTAGAATGCATCACATCTTACACGGAAGTCCCTGCATCAGCCAAACTAACACATACGTACGCCCAGACAGGTATTCTCAAACTCACAAATACTACAGTTTGTAAACATTGTTGTCTGTTAATCATTTCTACCAATTTGAAGAAACAAATCTTGCATTAATCCCTGTTGTACAATTCGATAATATGCATTTACAATTGTTTTGTCAACCTGTAATAACATATCTTGGCCTGTCACCGAAGCAGTGTTGTTCATACAAATTTATACTCTACCTTCTGGGTGCGTTTGTAACATTTGCCATATAATGCAGCTTAAAAGTTATTGCTGACATAAAACACCCATTTTATTTCACAGATTGTCACTGATCATTCATACACATGTATCAAAATCATAGTTTTAGTTTTAATAATAATTTAAACCCAAACACAATACAATCATCCTAGTCATAATGTGTGGTCGACCCATGCATTCAAAATAATAGCATTGCCCATGCAATGTTTGTTTACTGTAGTGCTTTGGTGTATTACAAACCTTGTGTAAAACACAGGATTTTTTCTACCTGCATATACGACAGTTTGTACTAGTGGTTTATTTAAGGACCATTACTATGGGTAGATCTGATCTTAAGGCCCATCTCTTGTTGAAATAAAAAATGGGCCGAAACTCTCCAAAATCGTAAGTCTCGAACGCTTACACAAAAAAGTGTGTTTCCTGCATGTAATTCTATGCTTGTGGAATAACACCGTGCTACATTGTAAAACATGGAAGGTTAACAACCACCGGTTCTACATCTGTTGTAACACTTATCGGAACATAAAATGCCGGGTTTTATAGTACTGCTGAACCCTGGTGCCCTTTTGTTGAACATCAAACATCATTCTGCTGATATAAAACTAATTTATTGCCTGGGAATTTAACATTCTGGAACCCTAATTTTTTATAACTCTTGTCTGGGGTGTTTATATATTATTGTAAAACATCAAACATGGACACATCAATGCAATCATAAATTATGAAGTTACTGGACATGCATACGTCATTCTGGAAGTCCCGCCCTAACACCCGTCATACAGGAAGTCCATACGTCATACCAGAAGTCCCATCCAGCAAACCGGATGTCCTGCCCACCTGTCAAATCAATCTGGAAGCCCCGCCTAACCAGGGTCATATATCACCAAAGTGACAGAATATACACCACACTACAAGGTTATATAATGTTACAGAAGATACATTGTAGAAGAGATTATTCTGAAATAACCAGGAATGTATATTGCATTATTATACGTTTCCTGCATGTAATTCTGTGCTTGTGGAAAAACACCCTGCTACATTTTAAAACATGGAAGATTAACAAACTGTCCTGCCCTAACACACATCATACAGGAAGTCCACACGTCACACCGCAAGTCCCATCCAGCAAACTGGATGTCCCGCCCTGTCAAATCAGTCTGGAAGCCCCGCAAAACCAGGATCATGAATCACCAAAGTGACGGAATATACCCTACTTTTACTACTATTATCAAATAAATCAATTAAATTACTCCTATTTTTCCTACCCCTATCAGACATTTACTTTCAGACGTTTACTTTCACCCTTGTTCCATATAAAAGCGAAAAGGGTTCTACATACTATACAAGTATAGTACTATACAAGTTCAAATTATTGTTCATATTATGGAACTCAGGGTTGTTCATAGATACGGGCATTGAAATCATTTTTGAGATTATAATTGACATGTATGTGATTTATAAAACCAGAATGGCTACCAAAGCATTCTACATCGATACTCCATGGTTTGTGCTTAGTGAGACTATCATTTATTTTTTCATCAGAACAATGACCGAAAACACACCTCCAGGCTGTTTAAGAGCTATTTGACCAAGAACAAGAGTATTAGCTGCATCTTATGACATGTGCTCCACAATCACCAAACCTCAACCCAATTGATATATTTTGGGAGTGAAGGAAAATCAGCAAACAAGTGCTCAGTATATGTGGAAACTCTTTCAAGATGAATTCCCGTCAACTACATTATGATGTAGTTGAGATAAAGCCTAGTGTGAAATGTAGTCCTCAAGGCAAAGGGTGGCTTCTTCGAAGAATTTACTATACAAAATATATTTTTATTTAATGACTTTTTGGTCACTACATGATTCCATGTGTTATTTAGGTGTTGATGATTTCACTGTTATTCTACAATGTGGAAAATAAGTATGAATAAAAAATTACCTTTAAATTAGTAGGTGTGTCAAAAAAATTCTGTGGTACTGTATATATATTAATTCATCAAACGAAGCCACTTATACTTTATACAAGCAAAGGTTTTCTGTTTGAATTTGTCACAGAGTTGAGCATTTCAGGAAAGGGAAGCTTTTGTTTATCTTAATTAAGAGAAGAGTACTTTCATTTTTTATTTAGACTGGATGCATGAGATGGAGCGTTTGCCTCAGGCATTTTCCTTTCTTCTTCTGGTAAATTTAGCTTGGAGGATACATCTTTCATGGAAATGACCAATTTATGAATACTGTACATGTTAATGATGTGTATGAACATGAGACAATATACATTTCGAATTTAATGGTCGTGAGCGTGTAGGTGTAAAGATGTAGTGCGGAAAATATTTTAATAGGATTGAAGCATAGAGAGTTGTGTTGAAGTGCATGAACGTATGCTTGTCATGTTTAGATAACAAAAGAATATCCGTACACAGGAATTCACGTTCATTCAAAGCGCGACAGTAATTAACCAATGGGCTTACAGTACTGGGATGTGTGTTCTGATTGGGATGTCACTAAAGCAGAGGTATGACTGGAAGTTCTTTGAGATTAAGTGAGATGAGCTTGAGTTTGTAAGCCAGAGTATCGAGTCATTAACTATCAAATGCTGCAATAAATAACTGAATTGCTCTCTCTCTTGACAAAAATTTACTCAAAACCTGTTTCATGGACATGTGTGGGTTATGCCTTTGCTATTTCTTCATCAATTAAGGTAAAAGGTCTGGAGTTGATTCCAGGTCTGGCATTCGTATTTCAAAGCTGCTGCAGTGAATCCACAACATGTGGAATATTGTGCAATGGTTTAGTCAATCTACTGATCTCATCTCGAAAGAGCATGCATTTCACTTGCTGAAGACAACTTAAGGCAGAAAGACCCATGAACGAACAATAACTAAAGACAGCTGCATTAAAGGCCTAGCAAAGCATCACAAAGGAGGAAACCGAGCATTTGGTGATGTCCATGCATTCCAGACTTAAAGCACCCATTGCCTGCAAAGGAGTCTTGACAAATTATTAAAATTGCTCATTTTATTTATGTTGGTCTTACTTTGTCCAATATACATTTGAGACCCTGAAATTAGGGAACTGGGTATGAAAATGGTTGCAATTCCAAAATGTTTCATACAATTTGTTCAACCCATTGAATTAAAGCTGTCAGTCTGCACTTCAACTGCATCTCTGTTGTTTTATATCCATTGTGGTGGCGTATGCACCCAACATAATGAAAATTGTGTCAGTGTCCAACTGGGCCAGGGGTATGAAGTAATCTTAGACCATGCTGAAGAGGTGAGTCTTTAATAGACACTTGAAAATTTGCTTATTGAGACTGCTTATTGAGCCTTAGTGGGCTAATCATTCAACAGCAAGGACTTCACTAGAAATTAATAGATGGGGGCTAAGCCTAATTTTGGGTGGTCTGAGCAAACTCCCGATTTTCGAGTGGCCTTTTATGGTGGCCAGTCTAAGGCACACCTGTGCAATACTCGTGCTGTCTGATCAGCCTCTTGATATGCCACACCTGTGAGGTGGATGGATTATCTCGGCAAAGGAGAAGTGCTCACTAACATAGATTTAGACAGATTTGTAAACAATATTTGAGAGAAATGTGTGTACATAAAGTCTTAGATTTTTGAGTTCAGCTCATGATACATGGGGGCAAAAACAAGCAGCAAGTGAACATTCTGTCCCCAAAGTTGATGTGCTAGAAGCAGCAAAAAAAATGCAACTTTGACAAGGACCAATTTGTGATGGCTAGGCTGGCTCAGAGAGTCATCGTGATCAGTACCTGTCAAAAGTGGTCCAGGAAAGGAAAAGCAGTGAACCAGCCAAAGCTTACTGATGCACGTGGGGAGCATAGGCTGGCCCGTGTGGTCCGATCCAATAGATTGTTACTGTAGCTCAAATTGCTGAAAAGGTTATTGCTGGTACTGACAGAAAGGTGTCAGAACATCCATTGAATCGCAGTTTGTTGCTTATGGGGCTGCGTATTTGCAGACCAGTCAGGGTGCCCATGCAGACCCTTGTACCACTGCCGAAAAGCACCTACAATGGACATATGAGCATCAGGACTGGACCACGGAGCAATGGTAGAAGGTGGCCTGGTCTGATTAATCACATTTCCTTTTACATCACATGGATGGCCGGGTACGTGTGTTGCTTACCTGGAAAACATGGCACCAGGATGCACTATGGGAATGAGCAAGCCAGCGGGGGCACAGTGATGCTTTGGGCAATGTTCTGCAGGGAAAACTTGGGTCCTGCCATTCATGTGGATGTTACTTTCACACATACCATCTAACTAAGCATTGTTGCAGACCATGTGCATCCTTTCATGGCAACGGTATTCCCTGATTGCATTGGCCTCTGAGTAGGTTAATGTGTCCTGCCACAAAGCAGAAATAGTTCAGGAATGGTTTGAGGAACAAAAGGAGTACAATCCCCAGATCTCAATCCAATCGAACATCTGTGGGATGAGCTAGACAAAGAGGTCTGATCCATAGACGCCCCACCTCACAACTTACAGGACTTGAAGTATCTGCTGCTAACATCTTGGTGCCAGATGCCACAGCACACATTCACAGAGTCCAATACGGATATTGAAACATGCTTACTCATTTCTGGATTACATCAACATCTGCACCAACAATGTTTAAGGACATGTATTATTATAGACATGTATACCTATGTACTTAATTTCTATCCCAGTAGGCAAATGTTAATGGTTAATATTTGTTTATGCAAGGTGTGATAGCAAAGACAAAAGGTTTGCTTGTTACTACCTAGCAAGCTTGCTTCTCGAGATGGTCCCAGAAAACATTGGAATGTGTCCCTAATTGATAGGGGGTTTATTCTTTAGGACTAGTTTTGTTATCCTTAGGTCATTAAACCAACCCGCCTCCCTTTAATTTTAGGATACAAACCTCTCTTGCCTTTTCCTTACTTCTGCCATTCATCTTTGCACATGCAAACATATTCAATCTCCTGAAAACATTTGTTTTTGCTTGTACTGTAATTGTAATACTCTATATATTAAATTAATTTGTTACATTAATTCATTGATTATTTGACCTTCATCTAAAACCGGTCAAAATCCAGTTCCTTCAATGTCACCACCCATAAACTAATACCGATCTCCCCCAACCAAAAGCTGTGGATGAACAGAGGTCCGACACCTGCTATTGGCATGCATCGCTGCTTTCTGACAGACTACCGGCCAAAGAACCCTACCCCTAAAGCCAGCAACATTTCCTTTACTGAGTACTTTACCGGCAGGCCTTTTTCAACCCCCTATAACTGCCAGAGCCGAATGCCGTTTGGTGTCATTAGCATACGAATCGTCCCTATTAGCATGGACATTCTCCTCCACAGCCTCAGTTCATCTACTGAGTAGTCATTAAAGTATGAAAAAATATGAATTACAGAATTTGTTTGTTTTAAATGGTAAATGAATTAGAAAAAAACAAGAATGTATTTGTGTTCAAGGTTTTTTCATACGAAAAAAAGAATACACAGAACGATTATTTTTAGGCACACCGACTATAGAACTTTTATATGCTTATTTGGCCCTACAAATGTACATTTTAATTAATCAACACTTAAATATTTCAAAAGTGTATACTTTAGTATTTCGTTTTCATTTCGATGATGTACAAGCTAACATTAGAGACATTATCGACTAGTTTGCAATAATGAAAATATATGCGCAAGCATAGTCTACATATGCCGAAAGCATGGTTGCTTGATAAACACTATACATTTCAAAGAATGAATAACATATATGCTACAGGCTATTTGTAGAAAAAAAGTTGATGATGTTAATGTTACTCAGATCGTGCTGTCTTTTCCAAACTCTTGTCTCACAGTGGCATTCAGGGACGCTGTTGGTTTGTTTCTTTTTTTTGGTGAGAAAGCTCAGGCATTGGCTGTGGTGGTTCAATATCTGAATCAGATGAAGACCTGGCATCCGACTCGTCGATTTCGGGATATATTTCTGATTCCCCATCTGACTCCATGTCATCTAAATCTTACAGCATTTGCAATGCTATCAGGGCGTCAAATCGGTTTGCCATTGTGAACTAAACACTGCAAATTATGTATGAGTTGTGTCTGACTTGCTCACAGAGTTCAGATTATATACACATTCTACCCTCATCTCATTTCAGTCACATGCATAGGTATGTCTGGGTTGATGAGTGGGATATGGACCATTCATCCCTTGACGTCATTGCTATTCCATTGCTATGCATTATATTCGATTAGACCATGTTCCCAAGGTAGACATGTACATGTAACAATTGAAAAAGTATGTAAACAAAATGTATACAGTTTCTTAATATTCAGTAAAAGAAGAAGACAAAAATCAGAGACGATCTCAGCCGTGCATGTTTTTTGGGGTCCAATTCTGTAGGTACAACCTCTTGCACAGTAAAAGAGGAGGGGTTTCCATGATTCCCTCGTCTTTTCGCTTGATGAAAAATACAGTTATCGTCACTTATATTAATAGTTATTGTATCATTGTCATTCACAAATAAAAGAAAAACAATGTTGTTACTGTCACCTCCCCGCCTCCCTGAACTGGGATCGCGCACCTGCTCGCCATCATCCACCGCCATCATCCACTTCCACACCTGTACCCAATCAACTCACACACCTGTTTCCACTTGCCTCCTCACTAACAGTATTTTTATGGATCCCTGTCAACTTTTCCCTGCCGGATCATGGTCTTCATTCACGTGCACCTCTGTGTTATTAGCAAGCTCTTTCCCGTTTATTCGACTCTCTCGTGTACCGACCTTCTGCACGTCTCCGACAACTCTGCCTGCTACCTGCCTGTACTTCTGCTGACAGCCTGTGTACCGACCTTCTGTCTGTCCCCAACTACTCTGCCTGCTACTTGTCTGTACTTCTGCTGTCTGCTGGAGGAACTGACCTCCTGCCGTCCCCGAATACTCTACCTGCCACCGGTGTGACAAATGCGTGACAATATTGTCTAATGTTAAGATGCTATACCAACACACAGTGTAGTGGTTAAAGACACAGCCTGTCACGTGGGAGACAACGGTTCAAATTCAGCAAGGGCTACATTCATCCCTTCTGATTGCGGGCCAGCTGAACTAGGCTATCTTAGTTCCTTTTACTGTTAAATGTAAGGACTTTGTTAGAATGTCTGTCCCCATTCATTTCCATGAAAACCTTTTGAAAGACTTTAAGGGGTTGCGAAACTCAAAAGTGTAACTGAGGTTGATCGCATACATTAAACCAAACAGCAAGGCATCAGGAATTGCCAGATTTTCCAGATCTAACAGCAACTTAAACCCTTCAAGGACCATTCCTGTAACTTCCAGGTTTCATGCTCGAAGTGTGGTCTTTGATAATGTAGATACAATAGTCTCCTCAATGGCTGTCTTGATGGACTTTTCTGTGTGGGAATTGTACTGGATATTTTTGAAGAACACCCTCTTATAATCAGTGTTGGGGAGTAACACATTCCTGTAGGTAACGAGTAACGTAACAAGTAACGTAACGCATAAGTTACTTTATTTAAGTAATGTCTTAACAGTGTTTTTTTTTTAAATAAATAACATACATTTCAATTAATTGCAACCCAAAATGTTTTACGTAGCACTACTTTTCTCAAGTAGTAAGAGGGAAAAACGGACGCAAAGATGGCAGCACCAGCTCCAGATTAAGGACATAATACACAGGCAAACGATTATTTCGAGACAAACGATTGTTTAATCTGAATGAGCATGTAGCTGCCCCTTCACAGCTATTTAACAACAAATTATTAAAAAGAGCACTTAAATAAATGTAATAAGGCGACAGAGCTTATTTGGGGTTCACAAGAGTATGCTGTATTTGTATATTGGATGTGTTAACAGCGGTTTCACTGTGTGCACAATTATTAGGCAAGTGAGTATTCTGATCGTATTATTATTGCTATGCAAATGTTTGAACCCCAAACCATATAAACTTGAATGCTCATGGGATTGAATCATTTTCAGATATATATTTGTGTAATGAGGGTGGCAACAGGGAATAACACCTTATATTAAGGTGTGCATAATTATTAGGCAGCTTCCTGACCTCAGGTGAAATGGGCCAAAACAAGGATTTTACTGACATTGAAAATTCTAAAATTGCAAAATTGAGATGTGATCACCGGTAAATCAAATGTTTTTTTGCAAAAAGTCGAATGGGGCGCTAAAAATGAAAATACGCAAATTAACTGCAAAAGACTTGAGAAGAAATTAACGTGAAGCTACCAGGAACCCATTATCCTCCAGTGCCATCATATTCCAGAACTGCAACTTACCTGGAGTGTTCAGGAGAACAATGTGTCAAGTGCTCACAGACAGGGTCAAGAAGGCTGAAAGAAGACCACCACTGAATACGATTCACAAGTTGAAGCATATTGATTGGGCAAAGAAATACCTGAAGACAAATTTTTCAAAGGTTTAATGGACTGATGAAATGAGTGACTCTTGAAGGACCAGATGGATGGGTCTGTGCCTGGATCATTAACAGACATGGCACTACCTTGAGTCAGGCGCCAGCAAGTTGGAGGCTGGGTACTGGTATGGGCTGCTATCGTTAATGATGTGGTAGTTGGACCTTTTTGGGTTGAAGTTGGATGGAAACTCAGCTCCAATACCTACTGACAGTTTCTGGAAGATACTTTATTTAAACAGTGGTATAGGAAGAAGACCAGTTGTTCTGACCACAAAAAACGTTAGAGAGGACACTGTAATACAATATGTAGTAAAAGAATATGGGCGGGCGTCGGATGGCTCAGTGGTTAGGGAGTCAGACTTAATATATATGATTCCTCGTAACATATATGATTCCTCGCTTGACAAATGTTGTTCTTTGGGAAGGCAATTCCTGCCCTTACTGTTAATTGCTCTGCATAATACTGTCTAATATATATAGATGCATCAGAACAGGAGAATTAGAAGTAGAATTTCAGCACTTGCTAGATTAAAGTAACCCATTGGTGTTGAACCACACATGAATGAATGTCTTTTTAGGTCAAATAAACATTTGCAAGCATAGGTGCCAATTTGAGGCTTTTTCCCAGCATTGGAATATCTTTTGCAGGTCCTCTGAGTGCGAGTTGAGACAGAAATTTGGACTGCAGCAAGATTTGTTTAAATACTGCGTTGACATGAATGGACATGAAACAAATTTAATACAAAAAAATTACAGATTAGAAACAAATAAAACAGGTTAGAGATGCATCAATGACAAGCAAGAACCGGATTGGTTTCCTGAAGGTTGAGAAATAAATCAGCACAAAGGCTGGTAACCTGAATACAGCTGCTATATTGTGCAAACTCAGGTAAATGCAGAAAGGAACTTTATCATGTACTGGAACCAAAAACATAGACGACAAGATAACTAATAGGATCATGCATATTAGCAAATAGATTCTACAATTTTCACTGGCTTTGATCTTCACCAACAACCAATCCTATTTAACACATTTTTCAAAGAGATGGGCAAGGTTACTTCATAGACTTCAAAGAGTTCAGGCTAAATTACATTACAAGAACCTAGATCACTGAATATTGCTACATTTGTGTGATTTTGAGTATCCTCTGTGAAGTGGACCTTACTTTGGTGAAAAATTAAAGCATTCCAGGACTTAAATGTGAATAGACAGTTAACATATGTAACATTGGTAACTGTCACTATGACCATTATGTGCTTTAACTTGTAATGGTGAAAAACACAGGGCCTACCTGACACAAATTTTGCAAACTCTTCACACTTCCACATTTACACAATGCTGGAATAAAATGAGAACCATAATATCATAAAGGAATCTGACAATAATGCAAACAACATATTAAAAACATTGTTAAAATATTACATTAAAACATCCTCTGAAGTCACCAACACTATTTTTACTATTAAGATGTGTAGCAAATCAGACCTTGTAGATTAAAAACAATATCTTGCTATAATCTCGAAACATAGCTAAATGCCATAACCTAACAATGATAAAATATTTTCAAATGGATCACGAGATACAGTAGCTAGCTAAGCTAGATTCTAAACATACAGAGGATAACGGCATTTGCCACTAAATGTTGCCAAAACTTTAATTGAAACAACTTTAATCATGTAGTCAGTTAGCTAGCAAATAATGAAGACACACAATATTTACATTAACCAGACGTCTAGCTAAACTACTATAAGTGTTAAGTGTCTCTTATACAAACTTTTGCCCTTGTTTTGAATTAGCAAGATATTAGCTACTATATTTCACTGAAAGTTGCTACTAATAAAAAAAATATATATTTGCCTACAAGGTAGTATATATGTTGTCTAATACTGTGTCTTGACTGTTTATGGCATGCAATGCATGGGTCTAGACAAAAGACAAGCTAGCATGCAACATCGTCTTTCTTCGATACCTTTAGCCTGTATGTTCAGACCACAGAATGTAGATATCGAACAGTAGTAAATACTCACTACTTTGTACCAGCTATATTGGATCACAACCATATTGAATATGTTGAATAACATCAACTACAATACAGCACTTACCCCCATATTATTCTGGAGAAATTATTAAGTGCTTTCCCTGCCAATGATCTGTCTTTAACGTTCTTCTCCTGCATCGTATTAATTTCTTGTTGTGAAATTACTTTATTGGTTTTCGCTAGCACTTCATGAAAGTCCATTTAATACATGCGGCAAATCATTTATAAAATAGAAAAGTAAACTGCCAAGGCAACTGCCCTGATAGACACTGCACTGTATATATCTGATATTAGTTCTGATTGAAGAACAATCTCTGGGTTATAAATAAATAACTTTCTAACCATTTAATGGCAGGTAATGTAAAGCCATAACAAATAAATAAAGAAAAAATTTAAATTACATTGAAATTGTGGTTAATAACTTCACAGGCCACACTGGATTCTAACAGTATTAGCTTGAACTATTATAGTACTCTATGTCTGTTAGCCAGTCATCAGTTATTTATGTCCGTGCTGTATAACTTGTGTGTACATACTCAGTATTCAGACACTTTGTGAGGACTCCATTGGTGAGATGCATCCTGTTGATCATCAGTGAGATGTCTCTAGACTTTAATTTGAGTCCAGCTGTGGCAAATGTTATTGATTGGACGTGATTTAGAAAGGTACACACAAATCAATATAAAGTCCCACAGCTGGGAAACACGCTGTGTTTGGTGGAAGATCTCTACATGCTTTGTAAGTAAGAAAACCTGCACAATCAGCAGTGTATCAAATACTTGTTCTCCCCACTGTAGGTGTAATTTAAATTGATGATGATGGTGAAGCAATTATTTGACTTAGAAAATAATTTGATGTTTTTTCTGTTTGTATGAGCACAGATACATTTTACAAAGGTTTCTCCAAAGTCTTTGGTCGATAAGCTAATGTTTGCTAGCTAAATTGTGTCAGAGCAGACACTCCTTGATTCCATTTCATGCTAGAATATAGTGTTACTACCTGGTGTTCTCTGCAAAAGATAAAGAAAACCCAACATACATTGTGGGTTGTTTGACCAAACATAATGAATACGTGAATATTGCTTGGAAGAAGCAATTATATTGCCTTTCGGCCAGATTGTGCCAGGTGCCAACTGGTCAAAACGTGCATTTTATTGTTTTAGCTAGTGCTAGCTTGCGCGATAATGGTTGTATGTTTTCTAGCTAACCATCAACAATATTCTGAAATGTGCTAATGCATCTAACCTAATAGATAGCCCGAATGACTTTATTATTGGTTTAGCTGTTTATTTTGTTTATTCTGTGTTCCATAGTTATGGAAAGAACAGCTGAACTATATTTGTGATTAATCATTCACGTTAAATGGTGCAGGTGTGTAATGACTTATATTTAACATGAGTTTGAATATGATTGGTTAATTCTGAACACAGACACATCCCCAGTTTTAAGAGGGTGTGCACACTTATGTAACCAGTTTATTGTAAGGTTTTCATTTTTCCCCCTCAAAGATTTCTTTTTTTTATTGGAATTGTTCACATTATAGGTCACGTTAAAGGTGGACACATTTCAGACATGATTTGTCTCATTCTTTTACATAACAAAAACCTGGGGTGTGTAAACTTTTTATATCCAGTGTGTGT
>JACXGJ010001303.1:78124-88189 GCA_016801105.1 Esox niger | reverse complement strand
GGGTGGGGGTGGGTCTGATTTACCATAGGGAGGGTGGGGGAAGGGCCTTGTATACATCTTTGTGAGAGAAAGTAAATGTTTTTTTCACCTCTAGATGTGCATATTACATGTTGGTTAAGATGCACTTAAACAGATTAGAGTTTCCCTGCATTACAGTCATCAGCCATGAGTAACACCTCTGAGTTTATTTTCTAGTGTGTACTTATGGATCTATACTGCTCTGTGAGTGCAGGCTTAGGGACAGCATTGGTTTGTGGTGAGATGTTATTGTCAATGCGGGATGCCCAGGAAATGATGGGTTGATCTGTGGACTTCGTAACACTGAAATTGATATTCAGGTGATGGATGAATTGCCTGCCGTTTCTAAATCTCAAAATCTGTGTTTAAAGAGAGACGTTTTGTCTGCCTCACTAGACAATGCGTGTCTGAAAAAGCATTGCAGCCCCTAGGTTCTCCGGTTAAGGGTAAAGAAAAAAGTTCTGATTTTCAAATGTCTTTTCATCTGTAATGTCAAACTTTATCTCCACCTTGAAGAAAAGCAAAAGACGAACCACAGAGCATTCCTCTCCAAGCCTCTGAGCTACACTGTAGCAAGCAGCGACAAAGCATATTGCTCTGTCCACATGTTTCTACTTGTAAGTTGGATCGTCTGCCACATTTGCTCCAACTGTTTCTAATGTCAAAATAGGCATATTGTAAATGCTATCAACGATCATGAAGTCAGTGTTTAGAGGTTGCGCTACAGGTAGCTTACAGCTAGAGGAGAAGAAGATTCCCTAGATTAATAATGACATCACTAACTTTCTTTTTAGATACACGGCAACTTGCCGCAAGCCAAGATATTCCAGACTCACTTCAGATTGTTTTCCAAGCCACTCTAAAGAGATGTTGTCTGTGTAAACAGATAAATATAACACTCGGTAGAGCGGGAAGATGTGCATGCGTGTTCTTGATGCACTTATTTGTTTCTCTGTCTTTAGCCACCCCTGTCTGTCTCTTCCTCTTTTTCCCTTCCTAGCTATCACTTCTGCCTAGCCTTCTCTTTTTCTTTCTAGGAGTATCAATCTCTTTCTCGGTGTCTTTCTTCTTTCTCTCCTTTTCTTTTTCTATTACCTGCTCTCTCTTCCCCTCCCTAACTCTCATCCCTCTCTCTCTCTCTACTCCTCTCTGTCACACTGTTTTGCCAGAAGCACAGAGAAAGAGACAGCTCCGTGTTACAGACTCTGTTCAAATCCCAAGTCAAATATTATCAGGGGAGACTTATCTGTAGCATTTAGGAAATTACATGAATTATAAGGTGGCTTCTCCTCGCCTTACCCAGCCCACCTAACTAAACCTGGGCCTGACTTTGTTGTAAGTGGAGTCCCTGTGAACCATAATCATGCAATACCTTGGCGTTCCCAGTCTTCTGTCTGGGAATAGTGCTTGCTAGGAGAGATTCAAACTTGTCTCCACACTAGTCATTTCCATCCAGGGCAGTCACTTTTTTTTACTATGGCTGAGAATGGAATGTTGGAAGAGGATTGTCTCATATTGTAGATGGAGTGGACCTCTGAACAGATGTGTGTAACTTCATTGGTGTTCTGGTGTTTTAGGAGTATTGTTTTCTTCACGGAATTTCACATATGGTAAAAAATTTTTTTGAATGATTTGGCTATTTGGAGCTTTTTATGTTGAGAGACAATGTCATAATAATAATAATAATAATAATAATAATACATTATTTTTATATAGCGCTTTTCAGGGACTGCTTTTCAGTCATCACTGATTAGTCTGTTATATATATACTACTTCAGCATCAGACCAACAGGGAAGGAGTGAGCAGTCCAAACCATACACCTATGGTCTTTATCTACCATAAACCATCAAGATAACACTTTTACACAACCCTCATTTCATTTGCCTCTTCATGGGAAACATTTGGTCAGATTTGCTACATGATAAGTAGATTTTGTGCTCTTTTCAATTTAGCCTGAACATAAATTGTGTTTTTCCTCTGTTTCCTGATCCAGTTTTTGTTCTCTTTCCTCAGAATTGGCCATCTATAAAGGCCTCTCTCCTTCCTGCTGTGTTCTCTAGTACTCCCCCTCTTACCTCCACTCAGACATACCCAGTCAGACACACTGAGTAGATGGAAAATATGACCGACTTGTTCCCTGACTCCAGATAGTATGTAAGTCTGGTGCTGGTGCTCCGCAGGCAGACATGACACACATACAGGGAAGGAGAGACAAAGTATTGAAGACACTGAGCAGTTTCTCTGTTTTCTTTTTTATTAGGGAGCTCTTTGTTCGTTGATCAAAATAATTTACACCCAACAGATTCAAATGGTTACTTCATGACAGATTCATACAATAAAATATCAATTCAAACAACACCAAAAATGAGTCATCATGATCAATTTCTGAACTCCCCCCAACTCAGACATGAGTGATTTATTTTTCGTAGATCATATTTCACTCTGCCGTAATTTACAACTTTATTTCACAGTTTAACTAACAAAAAATTGCTTTTCTGATTTCTGTACTTGACATTAATTGAGTGTCACCACAATGACAGAAGCAACCAGATAAAACCCAAGGTCCTGACAGCCTCATCTTGGAATCTGTTCCCACCCACAACCCTTCATACAAAAATCGTCATTTTTCTGCACTTTTTTCCAACCAGGAAATCACATTAATCACCGCATGTGAGGTCACACCCACTCACCTAACAACCTCATTTTGCTTTTTTTAGGAACTCGAAGCACCTGAGGGAGGCGCTAGACCGCGATAATGCCTCCCCCTCCCCAGGTTACGCTGGTCAGCTTGCGTTGCCCATGGGTTTCTCATTTGGCAAGCGTCACAGTCAAAGGTTCGATACCCACGGTCGCGTGGGTGGGGTTGCAGGGCACAAAAGTACGCACACACCACTTCACTGCGGATAAGAGCATCTGCTAAATGACTTATATGTAAAGACAGGCTTAGACTGCCACACCACCTGGGAGGCCCTAGGGAGAGACTATTCTGTCGGAAAAAGGGGGAGGCTGGATTTAGGAGGGGTTGAAGATTTAGGGAAAATAAAGGGATGTTGTTTTCTGTAAGTGACGTGTTCAAATTGAAATCTTGTGTTAACAGCTTCTCCGATATGACTTGCCCAAAGTAAGGTGTATCAGGCTTTTCTATGTGCCCTGTAAACTGACATATGTACAGTATCTGGTATCATTTGATAAGACAATTAGGCCTGACCCACACATGCAGACACTATTAAATGGCAGTCGGTTTGAGAGATGTGCAGGGGGAGAAACTTCCAGCCTGTTCAACATAAGCCATAATTTCCAGTCACCCCTGGCAGACTCTCCATCTCCTTGGTACCTGGCCAGGGCTGCATCTGGTGGAAAGAGACTTCATGGCTTTTATTCACGGTTTATTTCTAACTTCGTTTATCTTTTGATGTTACCTCAATTCCCTCAAATCTATACTGATGCTGCTTTTCTGTTTATTCTTCAAGCTAACATTAACAATCATGAGAAAGATATTGACACCTACATGATTGTTGATGAATAAAAACTGCCTGTAAAAGCTTTTCAGTATTTTCAGTATTGTTTCAAGAACCTTCAATCTGAAGGTCTTGATTTCATGTATATTGTGCTCGACTGAGAACTCTTATCTTCTGCAGTACATCATGGCAGGTACCAAAAATATTAGACAAGGTACATTAAGCCACGGCCAGATCTTACATCAATGTCGTAATCGACCAGTGAATATGGGAAAAACCTGGTCAGGGTGAAGTGTCCCCGGTTACCAGACACCCCATGAGAAAGCGAGCACTCATAACGTGTCAGGCTCCCATGGGGACGTATCCATGGTCTGAGAGACGGGGAACATTAATGCAGAAGGCAAGACATAGACAGGATGACTGAGAGAAAGGTAAAGAGATTGTGAAAAGAAAAGATAAAGAGGGAAAGAGACCCTAAGTAAGAGAGATGGAGTAAGCAAAACGATTGTACAGCAAAAAACAGAGAGTGAGAAATGGAGAAAGAATAAAGGGGATAACCTTAGCTTTGACATAGCCAGGATGGGATGTGGAGAATTTTGGAAACTTGGGAGGAAAATGTGCCCATTGCACCGATGAGTCACACTCTCCCCTCGAACTAAAACCAAACTCCTCAGAAACTTTAAGACCAGGGAATGCTTTTTTAGTCCGTGAGACGAAGACATAGATTCTATGAAGGATTGTGCTTTCTTTATGTCAGCGCTATTCAAAACCACGTGGAATTTCAAGTCAATTTCCTCACCATGTTTGATTACATCTAAAGAACAAAACACCCCCACTTCAGCAGAAGCATTTATTCAGACTGATTTACAGCAGGCTACCAAGAAGACCTACAACAAGCATGCCATCACCTCACACAGCAACCATACTTAGCATACCTTTTATCACACTCCCATCTCTGATTTTCCCATATTTCCTTCTCTGTACCAAACAGAAACTGCAGATGTTATTGTCCACATGAATTCACTCGTGGCAGCCTTGGCTTTCTTTTTTCCCCTCCCCAATCTGTTTTCGCCTATTCCAAAATTCTGCCCTGTATCATTCTTTTTCTGTGCAGAACATCCAGAATGACATTGTTCCACCTGGCAGTTAGACATATGTCTGTCCCAGTATCTATTCCAAGTTTGTATTACATCCCTGAGATGAGGCCAACTTACTTAAGCCAAACCAGCCTTGAAGGTAGACTTTTTTTTTTCCATTGACATTGGCTGAAAAAGATTGTTCCTTGTAATGTACAAATCAGTAAATTCAAATACTTAAACATCTTACATGTGAACCATGTTTTGAAACTACTTCCATTGTGAAACTACTTTTTTCACCCCAACAAGAACATTGCTTTGTTTCACATGTCTTTGAGTAACCCTGTATTAGCCACTTACACCACTCTTCTTTCCTCTTATGCGCAATCGCCAAGAGGTGAAATGTGTATTTATTTCTTTATGTTGTTATGAGGCACAGATATTGTTTGATCGGACAAAGGCCCAGCTCCTCAACAAACGAGCCTTAACAGCATGCAAATCGTTAAGTTATATTCAAGATTTATTTGTCCACATTTAAGTGGTGCTTGAAATGATTTATTATTAAGGAACCAATATAATCCCCAGGCTACTGAGCACAACAAATATACAGTTCCTGTTAAAAGCTGTACTGTATAACACAGTTCCAGTACTTGTGTCAAGCCATTGGTTAGTAGAATGGATTGAGGATGGAAGGGGCGTTGATGTTGCTTTCCCCGTATCTGCTCCAGTGAAGGTTGTGCCTTACACCTTGTGGGTGTAGGCATTATGGGTGACTTGTTGCTAGGCTAATTAATGAAGTCCAAGTTTGGCGTATTATTCCATCAGATCTTCTGTGTTTTTAGATGGAAGTGTCTGGAAACAATATTCAGAAACAAAGACCAATGATCAAACAAATGTATTCATGAATCACATAACGTTTGTGCCTTGGTTGGAGCTACAGTAGTTGGCCTATTTTATTAAGGTTAGGCCTGTTTTCTTGTTGCGAAGATATGGTTTGTATTTCCTTCGGTCTGCCTTGTAAACCTTAATGACTCTCAACATCAGAGTGAAACCTAAATAGCACTCAAGTCAACGTTCTCACAATAAATGCATATATAAATTAAAAACATGTATTGGAAGAGCGCCGGGGCGCATTTTGCATTTACTTGACTCTCCATGGTGGCATTTTGGGAAAGGTTCATAAACATTGTCAACATGGTCAACAGAATAACATGCTGTGTAAACTGTTTATATTGGTGTGAAGAGTTAAGGGAGGATTATCAACCATCTGAGTAATGTTGTGAATCATTCAAGGGCTACTTGGAGGTAGTGTATTAGACCTCATGTCTGAGGGTCAAAGGTTAAATGTCACTGTGGCATTCATGTCTCCTTTTTGCTTGATATAAAAGTGAACTCTGTTCACATAATCATCACAAAATATGAGTGACATTTGATTGTAGCCTATCAAATCCGTGAGAGCAGTGCATCCTCCTCCCCAAACCACCTGCTTTACATCTTTTTATTGGGACTGTGATTGGTGGCGATCTGTCTGAGGCAGAGGGAGGTCAAGTTAAGACAAATTGAGATCACTTTCTTAAGTGTTTTTTGAGAAGCTGGACAATGTCGGTGGGCTGGCCATGAACCCGGAGTGCATCTGATGAAACAAAGGCACGTCTCAATTGGCCGTCCAGGTAAGATAAAGTTTAGAATCTACAAGTTAAAGGTCCATCTAATTTGACCCCGCCCCCGCAAAGCCTCACAGCATTACATGACATCAGCGAGAGGCCAGTGTTGGTTGATGACATGATTCGTGCTTCTCAACTGTGTTGTTGCGGTGCAGTATTCTCTAGTGGCCCTAGCAGAAAGTGTGAGGACTGAACCATGAAACAGGCTGAAGTATGTGAGAAAGTGGGAGTTTGTGTGTGCTTGTGCACACCGCATGCTCACACATGTGCCAACTTGAGATTGTAATGGACACAAAAATATATGCTACACCATTTTGTGATCATGCTCACCGTTCTTGTGATCATTTTAACCCCACGGGGTTAGATCTTGCGTGGAGCCCCAGATCAAGGGAGAATTTTCAGTGGTCTTGTATGTCTTCATTTTCTTATAATTGCTCCCGCAGTTGATTTCTTCACACCAAGCTGCTTACCTATTGCAGATTCAGTCTTCCCAGCACAGTGCAGGTCTACAAATTTGTTTCTGGTGTCCTTTGACAGCTCTTTGGTCTTGGCCATAGTGGAGTTTGGAGTGTGACTGTTTGAGGTTGTAGACAGGTGCCTATATTTTTTTTAACATATATTTTAAAACAACTAATATACTGTATGTATTGTATGTATTACTAATGCATGGCCATATATTTCATAGATATATATATACAAAAATGGGATTTTGGCCGTTTTCAAATATGTTTTAATGTCTTTAATACATGTACATGTATTTATATAAATGAAAAAATTATAGATGGTAAGATGCATTTAGCAATTACATCTAACTGATATATTTCCATATTTGTATTGTTTCCTATCATGTGTTTATTAGGTTATCTAGTCATTTCTTTGAGGTACTTTTACAGAGAGGAATGGCATTTACGACACTGTGTTAAAATGAATGCATATTGTTATCATAATGAGTCTTTTTTTAATGTAAACTTGGGAGTATAAAGTGGTTCATTATATTGAAACTGAAAAGCGTGCTATATGCTGCTTGACAGTGACTAAAGTCAAAACTTTAGTGTATTTACTAAACATTTATCCCTTTCCCATGACACAATGGCAGCTGTATGATACTGTGAATAAAGGTCCTTTTTAAATTAAGATGACTGACTCTAACCAGTTGTTTCTTTACTTGCATTTTCAATGTAATTAATAGAATATTATGGTAAATATATACTGTACAATTTCCAAATTGGTTGTTGTTTGTAAAAGATAATAA
Organism: Esox niger; assembly: GCA_016801105.1. Lineage (NCBI taxonomy): Eukaryota > Metazoa > Chordata > Actinopteri > Esociformes > Esocidae > Esox > Esox niger. Next base: position 80,720 of record JACXGJ010001303.1, on the reverse strand, counting down.
ATGTCTTTTCACAGTAATTAATGTACTGCAATAAGGCCTAGACTTGTGGTTATGTTGTTTTGCTCCCCATTTTGCCAACGATAGTTAGTTAAACTCACTATAACAAGGAGATTCTCTGGAAAATAATTCCTTCAATGTTAATTCCATGATGTGTTGATGAGAAATGCTTAAAGTACTACATATTCATATATTTAATTATATTTACACATAATATAAAATGTTGAAATATATGACATGCATTGTATTATGGTATTGTGAGATGTGCAAGTTATTTATTTCATGAACATATTAAGGGCACATGTGTAAAAACATGTTGAGAAATGCTCATCATATATGTGCATGTATGTTTTGCATGAGCCCGGTCCGTGAGAGAGGTGGCGAAATGCAAACTTTTACAAAATGTTGATTGAATATGACCACCTGGCTTGCACAGTGTTGTCACTAGCATGTCAGTTGCCCATCGCAGTTCAACTCTGTCATAAGAGAGAACGGAGTTGAGATGCTGGGCTGGATGAGGCCATGAACCCAGTAGACCAGAGGAATGTAATGAAAACCACTGAGACATACAGCAAAGGGAGTAACGTATTGTAGAAAGTCAGATTCATTGGGCGGGCGGAGACCGCGGTAGGTCAGTGGGAGAACGCCATGTGACACACTCTTCTGAGCATGTGCAGACAGATGGCCGGGGCCTCAGCGCTGACACAGAACTAAAGCTTGCAGAGGGGGACCGGTGCAGCACGCCTCTCCGCTCGCTGAGTTGTTCAGAATGGTAGAGCAGAGAGAATCTGCAGCAATGACCTCACTGGAGAAGAATTCAGCGCCGCGGTTGATTCCTCCCCTAGCATCAAGCTTAATATGTGTTCTCCTCTGAACCCACTGTTTAGCGGAGGGAGAGAACGAGCCTTTTCGTCTTTTTAAAATGGCCACAACCATTCTCCTTCTCCCTCCCTCTTCTTCCTCTTCTTCCCCCCACGACATCCAACCACATCCATTGGGTCAGTCTAACATTAGCTGCCACGTTAGTCTCTTGCACTCCTCGGCTGTTGTTTTTCCCCTGACGGGAGAGAGATTTAAAATGGAGTTATTTCTGACACACCACAGAATTCTTTTTTGATCATGCATGTAAGGTAAACCCCCTCTGATTTCAACTGTCAATTTATAATTTTACCCCATCAACTTCGATGGCAAAAGTGAGGGCCGTCAAAAGCGACCAAACTGGTAGTACTGTTTAACCTTGTGACATCTTCGAGCGGGGTCAGTGCACGCAGGGAATTTGGTTCTGGGTGTCCAGTTTAACCTGGGGTCCCTGTAGCCCTGTTCCAGACCCTACAGGGCATCATTCGTTATCCTGACCCAGCCATTTTACTGCCCACGGCCAGTGATCCCATCTCCAGTGGAGGCGTGTGATACGGGCATTTCATGTGCTCTGCTTCGAGGCTCCCCTGGTGCTGGCCACATGTTCTGACACTGAAGCAGAGGATGACCAAGATTTATGCTGGCCTCCTCCGTCACCCTGGAAACGTGGTGCTAACGGCTTTCAGATGTTGGTTGGGGGGATGGGGAGCTGTGGTTGAGCTACAGTAAGAGGTCTTCAGGTTGGAGGCAGCACAATCCCATAGCTATTAGAACTGCTTTAATTGAGTAACTGTGAGTAACTTACGGTCGACACAGTAAGATGAACACTGATTTAAGTACCATGGCTGGAACTCCCCCTTAATATGAATACCTAGCATTGGGTCATTATAGCTGGAGCCTAATTTGCACCCAATTTGACCTATGTCTGCTGCTTTATTATGAATTATTGTGCAGCAACATCATAAAGTAAGTTATTAAATACGTTTCAGTCAGTAAAGTAGTTTGTTTAAGTCAGTTAGTAAAGCAGTTTGTTTGAGTCACTCTGTAAAGCGGTAAAGTTTGAGTTAAACAAATCAGCTCATGACCCCAGTTTAGTGCAATACAGATGCCCTGGTTTAATATAATGCTTTTTATGAAGATTAAGTCATAATTGAGGTCATAAATCACCAAAGTGATCCCTAGGGTGTTCATGGAACTGTGCATTTAGGTCACAACCCTCAGACACCTAGACTCAGCCTGAACCAGGTCTAACCTCTCAGACACCTGGACTCAACCTGAACCCGGTCTAACCTCTCAGACTTCGGGACTCTTCCTGATCCAGGTCTAACCTCTCAGACTTCTGGACTCTTCCTGATCCAGGTCTAACCTCTCAGACACCTGGACTCTTCCTGATCCAGGTCTAACCTCTCAGACTTCGGGACTCTTCCTGAACCAGCTCTAACCTCTCAGACTTGGGGACTCTTCCTGATCCAGGTCTAACCTCTCAGACTTCTGGACTCTTCCTGATCCAGGTCTAACCTCTCAGACACCTGGACTCAACCTGAACCCGGTCTAACCTCTCAGACTTCGGGACTCTTCCTGATCCAGGTCTAACCTCTCAGACTTCTGGACTCTTCCTGATCCAGGTCTAACCTCTCAGACACCTGGACTCAACCTGAACCCGGTCTAACCTCTCAGACTTCGGGACTCTTCCTGATCCAGGTCTAACCTCTCAGACTTCTGGACTCTTCCTGATCCAGGT